>CM060483.1:22216934-22451934 GCA_030544235.1 Lepturacanthus savala
TCGACATGCTATGGTATGACCTTTTTTTGTCGACATGCTATGGTATGACCTTTTTTTGTCGACATGCTATGGTATGACCTTTTTTTGACAACATACTATAGTATGACTTTTTTTTGAAGACATGCTATAGTATGACCTTTTTTTGACGACATGCTATAGTATGACCTTTTTTTAACGACATGCTATAGTATGACCTTTTTTTGACGACATGCTATAGTATGACCTTTTTTTGAAGACATGCTATAGTATGACCTTTTTTTAACGACATACTATAGTATGACCTTTTTTTGATGACATACTATAGTATGACTTTTTTTAATGACATGCTATAGTATGACCTTTTTTTGACGACATGCTATAGTATGACCTTTTTTTGACGACATACTATAGTATGACCTTTTTTTAACGACATGCTATAGTATGACCTTTTTTTGACGACATGCTATAGTATGACCTTTTTTTGATGACATGCTATAGTATGACCTTTTTTTGATGACATACTATAGTATGACCTTTTTTTGATGACATACTATAGTATGACCTTTTTTTAACGACATACTATAGTATGACTTTTTTTTGTCGACATACTATAGTATGACCTTTTTTTGATGACATACTATAGTATGACTTTTCTATAGTATGACCTTTTTTTGATGACATACTATAGTATGACTTTTTTTTGAAGACATACTATAGTATGACCTTTTTTTGATGACATGCTATAGTATGACCTTTTTTTGTCGACATGCTATAGTAGGACCTTTTTTTGTCGACATGCTATAGTATGACCTTTTTTTAACGACATACTATAGTATGACTTTTCTATAGTATGACCTTTTTTTGATGACATACTATAGTATGACTTTTTTTTGAAGACATACTATAGTATGACCTTTTTTTGATGACATGCTATAGTATGACCTTTTTTTGATGACATGCTATAGTAGGACCTTTTTTTGTCGACATGCTATAGTATGACCTTTTTTTGATGACATACTATAGTATGACTTTTTTTTGAAGACATACTATAGTATGACCTTTTTTTGATGACATACTATAGTATGACTTTTCTATAGTATGACCTTTTTTTGATGACATACTATAGTATGACTTTTTTTTGAAGACATACTATAGTATGACCTTTTTTTGATGACATGCTATAGTATGACCTTTTTTTGTCGACATACTATAGTATGACTTTTTTTTGTCGACATGCTGTAGTATGACTTATTTTTAGCGACATGCTAAGTATGACCTTTTTTTAATGACATGCTATAGTATAGGAAACACAAATACGAGAACGAGTAACTGGATTTATGAATGTGAAATTAGCTCAACAGGTTGAGCTGCTGCAAAAATCAAACCCCGACCTGTGGGATGTTGGTTCAACTCCTCCTGTAGACGTAAAGATGTGAGAAAGTTTTGAGACTGACTTTAAAAAGTCCATCATCCAATGTGAAGATGATAAATGCGCCTAGAGAATCTCTCTCAGTGTGAAGGGACTGGTGGCGCAGAGGGTAGATGTCCGTGACAGTAAGACGTCACCGACGCATCGTGTGGTTCCAAACCCGACCTTGGAATCTGGATCACAAAACACAAGCACCTGCAAAAGTAGGTGCATAGATACCTATAGCATGTTGTTAAAAAAAAGGTCATACTATAGCATGTTGTTAAAAAAAAGTCATACTATAGTATGTCGTTAAAAAAAGGTCATACTATAGCATGTCGTTAAAAAAAGGTCATACTATAGTATGTCGTCAAAAAAAATCATACTATAGCATGTCGTTAAAAAAAGGTCATACTATAGCATGTCGTTAAAAAAAAGTCATACTATAGTATGTCGTTAAAAAAAGGTCATACTATAGCATGTCGTTAAAAAAAAGTCATACTATAGTATGTCGTCAAAAAAAGGTCATACTATAGCATGTCGTTAAAAAAAAGGTCATACTATAGCATGTCGTTAAAAAAAAGTCATACTATAGCATGTCGTCAAAAAAAGGTCATACTATAGCATGTCGTTAAAAAAAGGTCATACTATAGCATGTCGTTAAAAAAAAGTCATACTATAGCATGTCGTTAAAAAAAGGTCATACTATAGCATGTCGTTAAAAAAAGGTCATACTATAGCATGTCGTTAAAAAAAGGTCATACTATAGCATGTCGTCAAAAAAAGGTCATACTATAGCATGTCGTCAAAAAAAGGTCATACTATAGCATGTCGTCAAAAAAAGTCATACTATAGCATGTCGTCAAAAAAAGTCATACTATAGCATGTCGTCAAAAAAAGGTCATACTATAGCATGTCGTCAAAAAAAGGTCATACTATAGCATGTCGTCAAAAAAAGGTCATACTATAGCATGTCGTCAAAAAAAGGTCATACTATAGCATGTCGTTAAAAAAAGGTCATACTATAGTATGTCGTCAAAAAAAGTCATACTATAGCATGTCATTAAAAAAAGGTCATACTATAGCATGTCGTCAAAAAAAGGTCATACTATAGCATGTCGTCCAAAAAAGGTCATACTATAGCATGTCGTTAAAAAAAGGTCATACTATAGCATGTCGTCCAAAAAAGGTCATACTATAGTATGTCGACAAAAAAAAGTCATACTATAGCATGTCGTTAAAAATAAGTCATACTATAGCATGTCGTCCAAAAAAGGTCATACTATAGTATGTCGACAAAAAAGGTCATACTATAGCATGTCATTAAAAAAAAGTCATACTATAGCATGTCATTAAAAAAAAGTCATACTATAGCATGTCGTCAAAAAAAGGTCATACTATAGCATGTCGTCCAAAAAAGGTCATACTATAGTATGTTGTCCAAAAAAGGTCATACTATAGCATGTCGTCAAAAAAAGGTCATACTATAGCATGTCGTCCAAAAAAGGTCATACTATAGCATGTCGTCCAAAAAAGGTCATACTATAGCATGTCGTCAAAAAAAGGTCATACTATAGCATGTCGTCAAAAAAAGGTCATACTATAGCATGTCGTCAAAAAAAGGTCATACTATAGCATGTCGTTAAAAAAAGGTCATACTATAGTATGTCGTCAAAAAAAGTCATACTATAGCATGTCATTAAAAAAAGGTCATACTATAGCATGTCGTCAAAAAAAGGTCATACTATAGCATGTCGTCCAAAAAAGGTCATACTATAGCATGTCGTTAAAAAAAGGTCATACTATAGCATGTCGTCCAAAAAAGGTCATACTATAGTATGTCGACAAAAAAAAGTCATACTATAGCATGTCGTTAAAAATAAGTCATACTATAGCATGTCGTCCAAAAAAGGTCATACTATAGTATGTCGACAAAAAAGGTCATACTATAGCATGTCATTAAAAAAAAGTCATACTATAGCATGTCATTAAAAAAAAGTCATACTATAGCATGTCGTCCAAAAAAGGTCATACTATAGCATGTCGTCCAAAAAAGGTCATACTATAGCATGTCGTCCAAAAAAAGTCATACTATAGCATGTCGTCCAAAAAAGGTCATACTTTAGCATGTCATTAAAAAAAAGTCATACTATAGCATGTCGTCCAAAAAAAGTCATACTATAGTATGTCGACAAAAAAAGTCATACTATAGTATGTCGTCCAAAATAAGTCATACTATAGTATGTCGTCCAAAAAAGGTCATACTATAGCATGTCGTCCAAAAAAAGTCATACTATAGCATGTCGTCCAAAAAAAGTCATACTATAGCATGTCGTCCAAAAAAAGTCATACTATAGCATGTCGTCCAAAATAAGTCATACTATAGCATGTCGTCCAAAATAAGTCATACTATAGCATGTCGTCCAAAAAAGGTCATACTATAGCATGTCGTCCAAAAAAGGTCATACTATAGCATGTCGTCCAAAAAAGGTCATACTATAGCATGTCGTTAAAAAAAGGTCATACTATAGCATGTCGTCCAAAAAAGGTCATACTATAGTATGTCGACAAAAAAAAGTCATACTATAGCATGTCGTTAAAAATAAGTCATACTATAGCATGTCGTCCAAAAAAGGTCATACTATAGTATGTCGACAAAAAAAAGTCATACTATAGCATGTCGTTAAAAATAAGTCATACTATAGCATGTCGTCCAAAAAAGGTCATACTATAGTATGTCGACAAAAAAGGTCATACTATAGCATGTCATTAAAAAAAAGTCATACTATAGCATGTCATTAAAAAAAAGTCATACTATAGCATGTCGTCAAAAAAAGGTCATACTATAGCATGTCGTCCAAAAAAGGTCATACTATAGTATGTTGTCCAAAAAAGGTCATACTATAGCATGTCGTCAAAAAAAGGTCATACTATAGCATGTCGTCCAAAAAAGGTCATACTATAGCATGTCGTCCAAAAAAGGTCATACTATAGCATGTCGTCAAAAAAAGGTCATACTATAGCATGTCGTCAAAAAAAGGTCATACTATAGCATGTCGTCAAAAAAAGGTCATACTATAGCATGTCGTTAAAAAAAGGTCATACTATAGTATGTCGTCAAAAAAAGTCATACTATAGCATGTCATTAAAAAAAGGTCATACTATAGCATGTCGTCCAAAAAAGGTCATACTATAGCATGTCGTCCAAAAAAGGTCATACTATAGCATGTCGTTAAAAAAAGGTCATACTATAGCATGTCGTCCAAAAAAGGTCATACTATAGTATGTCGACAAAAAAAAGTCATACTATAGCATGTCGTTAAAAATAAGTCATACTATAGCATGTCGTCCAAAAAAGGTCATACTATAGTATGTCGACAAAAAAGGTCATACTATAGCATGTCATTAAAAAAAAGTCATACTATAGCATGTCATTAAAAAAAAGTCATACTATAGCATGTCGTCCAAAAAAGGTCATACTATAGCATGTCGTCCAAAAAAGGTCATACTATAGCATGTCGTCCAAAAAAGGTCATACTATAGCATGTCGTCCAAAAAAAGTCATACTATAGCATGTCGTCCAAAAAAGGTCATACTTTAGCATGTCATTAAAAAAAAGTCATACTATAGTATGTCGACAAAAAAAGTCATACTATAGCATGTCGTCCAAAATAAGTCATACTATAGCATGTCGTCAAAAAAAGTCATACTATAGTATGTCGACAAAAAAAGTCATACTATAGTATGTCGACAAAAAAAGTCATACTATAGCATGTCGACAAAAAAAGTCATACTATAGCATGTCGTCCAAAATAAGTCATACTATAGCATGTCGTCAAAAAAAGTCATACTATAGTATGTCGACAAAAAAAGTCATACTATAGTATGTCGACAAAAAAAGTCATACTATAGTATGTCGTCCAAAAAAGGTCATACTATAGCATGTCGTCCAAAAAAAGTCATACTATAGCATGTCGTCCAAAAAAGGTCATACTATAGCATGTCGTCCAAAAAAGGTCATACTATAGCATGTCGTCCAAAAAAGGTCATACTATAGCATGTCGTCCAAAAAAGGTCATACTATAGCATGTCGTCCAAAAAAGGTCATACTATAGCATGTCGTCCAAAAAAGGTCATACTATAGCATGTCGTCCAAAAAAGGTCATACTATAGCATGTCGTCCAAAAAAGGTCATACTATAGCATGTCGTCCAAAAAAGGTCATACTATAGCATGTCGTCCAAAAAAGGTCATACTATAGCATGTCGTCCAAAAAAGGTCATACTATAGCATGTCGTCCAAAAAAGGTCATACTATAGCATGTCGTCCAAAAAAGGTCATACTATAGTATGTCGTCCAAAAAAGGTCATACTATAGCATGTCGTCCAAAAAAGGTCATCCTATAGCATGTCGTCCAAAAAAGGTCAGTCTCAAAACTTTCTCACATCTTTACGTCTACAGGAGGAGTTGAACCAACATCCCACAGGTCGGTGTTTGATCTTTGCAGCAGCTCAACCTGTTGAGCTAATTTCACATTCATAAATCCAGTTACTCGTTCTCGTATTTGTGTTTCCTTTAAGAAGAAGCACATAAATAATTTAGCTGCTGAAACATTCACAGGTGGATTTGAACTCTCACATTGTTGGCACTATGGTTGCAGCTTAACCCTCAACTCCACAAGTCATCAACACAGCAGAGACACTTCTCCGTGCACATTTATCATCTTCACTTTGAGAATTGGCCTCCATAAAGTCAGTGAAGGCCAGACCCTCAAAAGCTTTTTACCAGATCTTTACATGTGCAGGTGGATTTGAACCAGCAGCCTTCAGCACCTTATCATCACAACTTAACCCATCACACTATGAGTCCTGATCACACCACAGTCAGTTCTCCAGGCACATTTATCATCTTCACTATGGCTGATGGACACAAGAACTGACCAACGTCTTCTAGTGTTTGTCTAGAGACAGTTTTGAACCAGGTTTCACTGGCACCATATGTATGTATGTATGTCTATGATATGATTTGTTGCTGTTCTCAAGCTGGATTATCTCATCTTATTTAATTATAATTATTTAGATGATGATCATTTAGAAGCTGAAACGTGATCAGACACTGACGTGGTTTTACAAATATTTATTCAGTACAAAGTTAATATCAGCAGCAGTTTGATAAGAAAGCAAAAACAAACTGTGGAGAATCAGTTCCTGATGTTTGACGTATTGATAAACTGATCACAAACCATCAACTTCATAGAAAATATGACACGAGAGAAAACATTCAAATTAAACTTTCCTAATAAAATAAGTAACGTGAAATGTAAACAGGTTAACAGGCAACACTAATTGGCCGATTGGGACAAAACCGTCCTGTTGGTGATCGATGTGCAAAAAAACTGCAGATCAATACTTTAACTGAACACTTAGGAACAACACTAGAGCTGAAACGACTTATTCTGATAATCAATCAATGGATTGGAGTCATTTTTAATTAGAAAACGTCTAAATTCTCTGGTTCCAGCTTCTCTTCTCTGATTATTTCCTGGTTTATTTAGTCTCTATTATAATAAACTGATGATCTTTGGACAAAAAAGACATTTTAGGTTGAATCTTCAGCTTTAGGAAACACTGATTGACATTTGACACCATTTTATGAACCAAACAACTTATTGATTAATCATTTAAATAATCAATAGATTAATCGACTATTAGAATAGTAGTTTCAACCCTGAACTACAATGCAAAAAATGACTCTTAACAAGAGAAAGTGTCCTGTTTTTGGTACAATTAGTCCAGAAATTAGTGGAATTATTAGCAGAAACAAGATTAAACGGTTTTACTTCTTATGTTTAACATAATTAACATTAAAAACAACATTGTGCTAAAAAGAATCAACAGTTTTGATCATGATTTCGATCTCCAAACTTATATAATTGAGTTGAAACAAGTGATTGAAATGTTTGGTTGAGACTTTGGGTTCTAAGAATCAGACGATATGTTGCTGCGAAGGTAAAATTCATGATTGTTGGCAACACAACAAATATCTGTTTAACATCTCAAACAAAAGCACAAAGTCAACTCATCCTGAATAAATACATTAAAATAAAGTTTTGATGCTTTTTTTAATATAATCTAGCAGCTCTACTAACTAATTGTACCAAAAACAAGATATTTCCAGTTGATATTTCGTTGTTTTCAGTTGTAGTTTGAGGAGAATCACGTGTTCCTTGAATCAACAACAGAGCAGCAGCAGGAGTGATGAGTGCAAATAAAACCATAAAACTGTTTAAAAAGGCGTTTTTTGCTGCAGAATAAAGTAAAACAATGATTCATCGTAATAAAATCAACATGCAAGACGGCAACATGTGAACAAACTCTACAAAACCTTTTTGAAATTAAATACTGGAGCTGTGCTCAAATGTAATTCATGGCAGCAGTTTTGGGGGTCCAGACCTCCTCCAGGACCCACCTCCAGGACCCGCCTCCAGGACCCGCCTCCTGTCCAACGTACCGTAGAAACCTGGATTCCACAGGCAGCCGAGTTCCGGCCTGAAACTTCAACGTTTCGCCGACGAAAAAGTTCCTCACGCGACGGCGGGGGGCGTGCAGGACGGACAGCGGAGTTCCTCAGGGCTCTACTCGAGGCCCAGGGAGAAATTAATCCCGTGGACGATACCGATGATGATGGGTTGCCAGGCAACCAGGTATCTGAGCCAGTCGAGCAGCTGTCCGTACAGGACGTGCGTCTTCTCCCATCTGGAGAGAAATAAGACTTAAGGAGCGTAGGAGGAGCTGAGGTGACGCGTTAAAACAGGATTTATAGACGAGGAAGGATACGGGTTGTTCATCATCCTCTTCAGGTCGACCTTCTCGTTGCAGTACGGACACGTCTGCTTCTTACCCACAATGCACCAGCCGCGGATGCAGAACTCGTGAAATCTGAAGGGGGCGGAGCAAGTTAAGGCGCAAAAAGATTAACCTAAGATGCCTTCTAAATAACATCTATAAAAAACTAAAACACTGTCTGAAAACAACTTAAGACGAGCTAAATACACATCAAACTGTTCTTAAAGGGATACACACGGAATTGTTGCATCTGTTCTTAAAGGGATACACACGTAATCGTTGCATCTGTTCTTAAAGGGATACACACGTAATCGTTGCATCTTTTCTTAAAGGGATACACACGTAATCGTTGCATCTGTTCTTAAAGGAACATACACGTAATTGTTGCATCTGTTCTTAAAGGGATATACACATAATTGTTGTATCTGTTCTTAAAGGGATACACACGTAATCGTTGCATCTGTTCTTAAAGGGACACACACGTAATTGTTGCATCTGTTCGTAAAGGGACACACACGTAATCGTTGCATCTGTTCTTAAAGGGACACACACGTAATTGTTGCATCTGTTCTTAAAGGGACACACACGTAATCGTTGCATCTGTTCTTAAAGGGACATACACATAATTGTTGCAATTGTTCTTAAAGTGATACACACTTAAATGGTGCATATGTTCTTAAAGGGATATACACATAATTGTTGCATCTGTTTTTTAAAGGGTCAATAGTGATTATTGATAGTGTTTACATACATGTGTCCACAGGACAGCTGGTAGGTGTCTTCTATGAAACCTTCATCCTCCACGTCCACCAGGATCCTCTGACCACACACGGCACAGATGTCGCTGGTCAGGCTCCGGCTGGGCATGCCCCCCTTGTTGTAGTACTGGACACACACACACACACACACCGATCATTAATCAATCAGTCAATCCGAAGACAAAAACTAAGTGGCAGCTCTTGTGTTAATAGAATAATCTTTCAATTTATTAATCTCAAATCCGATTCAGTGAAAGTATTCAGTGTTTGTTCACCCCGATGGTTGAAGCCATGTAGTCGGAGCAGATTTCAGCGAAGTCTCGGCCCATGACGCCGTAGTAAAGTCCATAAAACAACATGATGACGCCGACGTCCATCGAGTCCTCGGCTTTGATCCTGAACAGAAACAAAAACTTCACGTTTTATTAATTTATTCACAGCAAAGAGAAAACAGAAACCAAAGGTTATAAACTGGATAAATGAAAAGAACCTGAAGAAAACGTTGAATCCGAACATGGTGAACATGATGGCGAGGTAGCCCAGGACCCCGACGGCGTAGCTCAGCTTGTAGATCAACAGGAACCATTTATAAACCATCCTGATAAAATAAACAATAATAAACAGCTGTCAACATGCTGTCAATCTCCAAAAAGCTCAGCGACTCAAAGAGACCCATGAAGTCCTGGAGGAGCTGATTGGCTCCTCCAGGGTTTAAACAGATGAAGACCGCGGTGATCTTCATCGTGATCTTCATCGTGTCCTCACCGCGGCGTCCGGCAGGACAGCGGCTTGCGAGTCGCCCTGAAGATGACGTAGCTGGTGATGACGGAGAACATGCCCCACATGGACAGGAAACGCCACCAGTAGAGTTTGATGGTGAAGTAGAGCGGCACCACCCACATCTGGACCAGGGTCGCCAGCTGTGGAGGAGACGGAGCAGAGTTTCACACCGTGATGGTTCTTTACTGAGAAATGAAGGATTTATTTTATCTTCAGATTCATTTATTCATTAGTCTCTGACTAATCGGTTTATTTATCATTCATTCATTTACGTTTATTGTACGACTTTCTGAACAAATTTCTGTACGACCTGTATGAATTTCTATATGACTTTTTGTACGACTTTGTTTGAATATCTATACGACATTCTGTACGAATTTCCGTACGACTTCCTGTACGATATCTCTGACTTCCTGTACGATATCTCTGACTTCCTGTACAGTATCTCTGACTTCCTGTACGATGTCTCTGACTTCCTGTACAGTATCTCTGACTTCCTGTACGATGTCTCTGACTTCCTGTACAGTATCTCTGACTTCCTGTGCGATGTCTCTGACTTCCTGTACGATATCTCTGACTTCCTGTACGATATCTCTGACTTCCTGTACGATATCTGTGACTTCCTGTACGATGTCTCTGACTTCCTGTACAGTATCTCTGACTTCCTGTACGATGTCTCTGACTTCCTGTGCGATGTCTCTGACTTCCTGTACGATATCTCTGACTTCCTGTACGATATCTCTGACTTCCTGTGCGATATCTCTGACTTCCTGTACAGTATCTCTGACTTCCTGTACGATGTCTCTGACTTCCTGTACAGTATCTCTGACTTCTTGTGCGATGTCTCTGACTTCCTGTGCGATGTCTCTGACTTCCTGTACGATATCTCTGACTTCCTGTACAGTATCTCTGACTTCCTGTACGATGTCTCTGACTTCCTGTACAGTATCTCTGACTTCCTGTGCGATGTCTCTGACTTCCTGTACGATATCTGTGACTTCCTGTACGATATCTCTGACTTCCTGTACGATATCTGTGACTTCCTGTACGATGTCTCTGACTTCCTGTACAGTATCTCTGACTTCCTGTACGATGTCTCTGACTTCCTGTACAGTATCTCTGACTTCCTGTGCGATGTCTCTGACTTCCTGTGCGATATCTCTGACTTCCTGTACGATGTCTCTGACTTCCTGTACGGTATCTCTGACTTCCTGTACGATATCTCTGACTTCCTGTACGATGTCTCTGACTTCCTGTACGATATCTCTGACTTCCTGTACGATGTCTCTGACTTCCTGTACGACATCACCAGGTGACTCACGTTATAGGAGCGGTGGTGTCGCTGTTTCCACTGCACCAGGACGATCTGAGCCACCACCAACGTGGCGATGAGGATCAGAACCATCTCCGCGTGCATGGCCTCGTGACCCCGATGTTTCACATGCAGACGCTCGTGCTGCACCCTGAAACAGGCGGGAAAGAAACATGAGGGGAATGTTCTTTTAATGATCTGCACCAATATTCATATTTCAAAGTAAAAGAAAGGCGCTGCTCACCTCCAGTTCTCCCTGTGAGTCATTTTCAGCAGGTCGTCCTGTAATGAGGAGCAGACGGAATTAGCAGCCGCAGCTTTGATGTAGGTCAGACACGTCAATCAGATGTTAATTCATGTGTCTGGAGGAGAATCAGCAGCTGTAATGAGTCGTCGACCAAACTAAACCCACAGAATGAAACTGAAGGTTTTTACTGTGGAATAAGCTGTAAAATGTCAGAAAACATGTCGATCAAAGATTATTTTACTGTTATAAAAGTATAAATAAACCAGGAAATGTTCACATTTGAGAAGCTGCAATATTTTTGATTGATTTAATATTTGGCAAATAATTAATGAATCATTGCAGAATTTAAGTTGATATTCCTAAACACATATTTTCCACCTCAAGTTTAAAATTCTTATTGACCTTTATACAATGATCATGTAGATAAAGTCTCCTCTGTCATGGAAAAGCAACAAATATAGAAAGTAAAAATAATGTTTTTATATTAGTTCCTGTTTAAATAAAATGTCATGTGATATAATTTAAAGGAAACTCTGTTTACAGGTGAGTTTGAACATTAATGATTAGTTTCTATCTTTATCTTGATTAGATCAAACAACAACAGTGGCAGGAAGATAACGTTGACATTTTATTAAATCACAAATTAACATAAATGTTGGAGAATAAAGAAGTGATGCTTCGTTAAAATGTCATATTACAGCAATAAATATATATTATTTTTATTTTTTTATTATTTTAACCTCATTTATTTCCTAATTTCATTTTTTGCAAAATTGTTTTATATATTATATATAAACAGTTATAATTAAATAACGTAAATAGTAATAATAGTTTTTAATACATTGCTTTTCAAAACATTTTAAATACATATAATATAGAACAGCGACAGAAATATAAATAATATAAACACTGATGAAATAATAAAGCTTTAATTAAATAATCTATTTTATATATTTAATGATATTTTAGACTTAAATGTTGGTGATAATGATAAAAGATTAACTTCGTTAGTGTTTAATATAAATCTTAAAGGTTTATTTGTGTCTCGTGCGCTGAACGACTGGAGACAGCTGTTCCAGATGCTAAGCTAACGCTAGCCGCAGCTTCAGCCGCGTTAACCGCAGCTTTGCGGTGATTTGTCTGCGTGGCAGCGGCTGGAGGCTGAGCGGGGAGGTGGTGACCTACCTGCGGCTGGACACCCGCCATCTCCGGCCTCTTTAATCCGCTCCCGGGGGGCAGTTGGCCGGTTGAACGGCGACTCCGCCGGTTAGCGATGACAACACACTTCCGGTTCTCAGTTCTACGGGAAGCGAACGAGGCCAAAATTAAAGACGCGAGTTTTTTTTTTTTTTTTTAATTTACTGGATCCTCAGCGACAAGAAAAACGATTTAATCATGATTTTAAACTTTAAACTCTGTAATAACTCAATGTAATTAATGTAATGTCCCTTTCTGTTCATGAGAATTAAATTTATGAAGTATTCATTCAAAAAACAGGCAAACTGCAGATTTAAGTAAAATGTAATTCAACGTTTTTCCCACATTCTCTGAAATAATCAATAGATCTACAAACTATAAATAAATCTCAGGTAAAATATCTCGTTTCTTGTGCATTTAGTCCAACATTAATCAAAATTATCTTGAATTATCAGATTCCATTAGCAGATAGTTTTGCAAGTTTTTACTTTTTTTTGGTCAAAAATGACTAAAAAATTCAGAGAATGTTGAAATGATTTAATCATGTTAGTAAAAGGATGATTAAACCTTTAGAAAACATTTGACATGTTCATGAACCAAACTAATAAATTCAGAATAGTTTATTTCATGTTTGACTTGTGTAATAAATGTGAAAATACTGAAAAATGATTCATATTAGGATTTTTATTGATTTACAAACAAGTTTCATAGAAAACGTTGACACTGAAACCAGAATCCAGCGCTGCTCCTCGTTTCTTTTCTTCCTGTCGGAGGAAAGAAAACGTCAGGAAACAGAAAAACTTCATGTGTTGGTCACAACTAGACATGAACTCACTCAGACATCCAAGGAAGAAATGAACCGTCTCTGGTCTGTCGACCTCCGGTGGAAACTACGAATGGCAGGAAGTGATGTCATCACAGCGAGACGACGGCCGGTTAATTAACTACAGGTTATAAACGAGCAGGAACGTACCGACTAACGACCATCGCTGCCGACGTCTGACGAACAGAGTCTCATCCTGAAATGATGAAGACTCACGTTAGTTTGGAAACTTCAATGAAACAAAAAAAATCCACTTTATTTAAATTCGCTCAGACATCCAAGGAAGAATGAACCGTCTCTGGTCTGTCGACCTCTGGTGGAAACTACGAATGGCAGGAAGTGATGTCATCACAGCGAATCACAGCAAACACTTTATAAAGATAATGTCCAAATTCTCAAATCTGATAATATTCTGGTTTGTTTCGTCTGTTATATTTATATAATATTCTTCTAAATCGACTAAGAACAAATGGAAAGTACAATTATCTGCTAATGGAATAATAAAAAGATAATTTTACTCAATATTTGACTTAATTCTACCAAAAAGAAATCTGAACTGATCATATTTATATAAGTGATCAAAGCAGAATTTACAAGTTAGAAACTGACTTCACTTTATATTAGAGCTGAAATGATTAATCAATTAGTTTTAACTATTAATCAACTATTTTGAAATTTATGAGTCATTTTTTAAGAAAATGTCTAAATTCTCTGGTTCCAGCTTCTCTGCTCTGATTATTTCCTGGTTTCTTTAGTCTCTATAATAATAAACTGATGATCTTTGGGTAATGGATAATTCTAAGCATGCTTTTATTTTGAAGGGACTTTATTTTGACCATTTTCCAAGTTTAATATTTAAATTTTCATGGTTTATTCATAACAAATATCTGTGTTTATGGTCCTAAATCACCTTTAACAACAAAACAGTCTGCCTCAATCAATTCATTGATTAGTTATCAATGAACTGATTAATAGATTTGAGTCATTTTTAATAAGAAAATGTCTAAATTCTCTGGTTCCAGCTTCTCTTCTCTGGTTATTTCCTGGTTTCTTTAGTCTCTATAATAATAAACTGATGATCTTTTAGGTTTAAATCTTCAGTTATGGAAACACTGATCCACATTTTACACCATGTAATGAACCAAATAACAGATTAATCATCATAATATAGACTGTAGTTACAAAATGTACAGAAATATTTGTATTTTACCCATTTTACTTATTTTACTTACGTATTTTAACCTCAACACAACTTTTCTTCTTTACATAATAAAGATGAATTTATTGTTTTCTGTTCAAACTAATAAATCAAATCGATTAAACATGTTGATGTTTGTCAGTTTGTTATCAGCAGAACTAAACACTCATAAATTAAAATCATCCCAGCAGCTCAGACAACAGAATGGGCTTTTAATTTGAAAACAGCTACAGGAAGTAGTATTACCATGAATTTACGGTCAACCTCCAAATAAAACTAATATTTAGATTTAATGTTTAGATATTAGACTCATCTCATCTACTGACACATACAAACCTTTAACAGAAGTCAGAGCTCTGAGTCGTCATGAAGATCCAGATGTTCCTCATCTCTGACCTGATGAAACATGAAACGTTTGTTTAGTTTATGAGGAAAATCACACACAATCTGATTTATTCTCTTCCATCGCTCAAGACATCCAAGGAAGGTTTGAGCTATCTTTGGTCTGTCGACCTCTGGTGGAAACTACGAATGGCAGGAAATCATCACAGCGATTTATATTTATTTATATTTGATAATATTTGATAATAAACTCACCAGCTTCTCAGGATTTTATGGATTTATCTCAACCAGACATGGCGGCCGCCGTCGTTCAGCCTGAAAAACGAGAGGAAGTTAGTTCTGAAAGTGAAGACGTTAACGAGAAGCCGACGACTTGGACTCGCTCAGACATCCAAGGAAGAATGAACCGTCTCTGGTCTGTCGACCTCTGGTGGAAACTACGAATGGCAGGAAGTGATGTCATCACAGCGAGACGAGGGGAGTGGCTTACTTAATGCTTAAGAGAAATATCAGCTCACCTGTCCACAGGTGAGGTGGGGCTTAGTTAATACTTAACAGAAATATCAGCTCACCTGTCCACAGGTGAGGTGGGGCTTAGTTAATGCTCAACAGAAATATCAGCTCACCTGTCCACAGGTGAGGTGGGGCTTAGTTAATGCTTAACAGAAATATCAGCTCACCTGTCCACAGGTGAGGTGCGGTTTAGTTAATGCTTAACAGAAATATCAGCTCACCTGTCCACAGGTGAGGTGCGGCTGAGGCGTCGCTGCTTCTCCACCACGAGGTCGGAGCCTCCATCTTCTCTACGGAGGCCTGGAAGGTCATTCTGATGCAAAGCTGTTGGCAGAAATACCAGAAAAGCAAAAAACATTTAAAATAAAATTAATTAAACCACAATTTTGTTTCTCTATAAAACTAAGAAAAGTGAAAATTTACATATTTAGATGTATTTAAATGTTTCTGGTCTGTCGACCTCCGGTGGAAACTACGAATGGCAGGAAGTGATGTCATCACAGCGAGACGACGGCCGGTTAATTAACTACAGGTTATAAACGAGCAGGAACGTACCGACTAACGACCATCGCTGCCGACGTCTGACGAACAGAGTCTCATCCTGAAATGATGAAGACTCACGTTAGTTTGGAAACTTCAATGAAACAAAAAAAATCCACTTTATTTAAATTCGCTCAGACATCCAAGGAAGAATGAACCGTCTCTGGTCTGTCGACCTCTGGTGGAAACTACGAATGGCAGGAAGTGATGTCATCACAGCGAGACGAGGGGAGTGGCTTAGTTAATGCTTAACAGAAATATCAGCTCACCTGTCCACAGGTGAGGTGCGGCTGAGGCGTCACTGCTTCTCCACCACGAGGTTGGAGCCTCCATCTTCTCTACGGAGGCCTGGAAGGTCATTCTGATGCAAAGCTGTTGGCAGAAATACCAGAAAAGCAAAAAACATTTAAAATAAAATTAAACCACAATTTTGTTTCTCTATAAAACTAAGAAAAGTGAAAATGTACATATTTAGATGTATTTAAATGTTTACTTTAGAAAAAATAAGACTTACTTGGCCAAAGACAAAAACTATATTTATAATTAAAAATAAATATTTTAAATGATATAAATTTTTTTTTCTCTACTTCAACTCTACGCAAATAAATAAAAAATATAAATTTCTTGTGAACATTCATGAGTTTTATATATATATATATATATTATGGTATATATATTATTTGATCTTGGTTTTAAATGTAAAATAAAATAAAATCCGCGCATGCTCAGTGCAGCGCAACAACTTCAGAAGTCTGTAGCTACATTTATTAGATATTATAGTAGAACTGTTTAAAGTTGTCAACTTTAAATAGTTTGACTGTAATATCTGATGAATGTTGGTTAAAAACAGCGGGAAAATCAGTGTTTTATTAATAAAATAACTTTTAAAATGAGCTAAAGTCGCCAACTGTTAAATTGTAGTTCAGTTCAATGTGGAAACTCTTAACGTTAATCCGCGACCATCCGCGAATTAAAACTCCCGTTTTAATGAAACATCGTCAAATGTTATTTCTACAGGCTGCGTTTGATAAGTTTGATTCGCTATTTGATGCGTAAAGTTGTGATTTTAAGTCATATTTACCGTTAAAGTCCGAGCAGCAACAACCTCCTCTTCACCGCGGAGTCAACTGAACTGAGCCTGAGCCGGTTTCCGGGGTTTATTTATTAGGTCGGTTTGTGCCGCATCACCGCCCCCTGCTGGACAGGCGGCGCATTAATACATCCGTTAAACGTCTATGGCGCCACTGGAGGAATCGCGACGAGGCGCCATTTTAGGTATTTTTATACACCGAAAATAACGGAATATCCGTTACAAACATAGAATAACGGAATTAAAAAAAACTCTTAACAAAACACATGGAAATAAAAATTAAAAAAAACAATATATGAAAATAAAAAAAAAACAAAAACATAACACGACACTACTTTTTGTGTTTTTTATTGCCTAGATTGTACTAACGGAAATATTTTGGCGTTTTTCAATACGTTTTTTTAATCAAAAACTTTCTAAGTTAATCAATAGCTAAATAAATAATATTAATAAATAATAATCAATAGCTAAATCAGAATAGTCATATTGACAAAATCACACGCAAGAAATTTGAGGAATGAGGACCTGAAAAAAAAAATCATTACAATTATTTCATTTTTTTTATTTTAACAAATTTGAATTTAATTGATTTGGTTTATTCATGTATAACATCAACTTAATTTGTTTGATTTTAATTGATTATATATATATATATTATAGTTTTATATAATAAACTCAACGTATTTCAGGTAAATGCATTTAAAGGCACATTCCACTGAAATCACAGGGGGCGAGAGACATTGTGACAGAATGAGAGAGAGAGAATCAGATAATTGACAAATCGATGAACCAATCACGTCTCTCCTTTGACCCCCCCTCCCTCGTCTTTGCTCCTGATTGGTGGATGCTGTAGTGAGACCCCTCCCCCCCACCACCACCATCCTCCCCTCAGTCTGCTGCTGCTGCTGCTGGTGTTGCCGTGACGATGATGACATCCTCCCCCTCCTCCCTCCTCCCCCTCCTCCTCCCATGACTCCCACACACACACACATATAGAGAAGAGGGAGCAGGCAGGACGATATCATGACGCGATGGCTTCAGGCTGGAAAACACACACACACACACACTCTCACACACACACACACATGCACTCACACACACACTCAGCAGCCTGCGTCTCAGAAAACATGGTGAGTGATTCTCTCTTTTTTTTTGGATGATGGGAGGATGAAGGAGAGGTGGATGGATGGATGGACAGAGGAATGTCTGGAGATGACAGCAGCATCTGCAGCATGCTGTGTGTGTGTGTGTGTGTGTGTGAGTGTGTGTTGTTTTCTGAGATGATGATGATGATGATGGGAGGATGATGAAGAACAGGATGGATGGAGGAAAATGAGGATGGACGGACGCACTGCAGGATGATGGAGAGGAGGATGATGGGTCAGTGAATAGATGCACCTCAGCTTTAACGCATAACATATCTGAGTGTGTGTGTGTGTGTGTGTGTGTGTGTGTGTGTGTGTGTGTGTGTGTGTGTGTGTGTGCCGCCAGGCCTGTGAGTTAGCATCCCTGCTGCTAACAGTAACAGCAGCTACGTCACTTCTGTGGACATAATCTGATTAGAACCACAGCAAAGAGGAAATTAAAGCTCATAATAATTTAAATCCTCTCTGTAAACTTGTCATAATCTCATTTATTATCGTCGCTGTGGATTTAAAGGAGGAGGAACATGTGCATTCGTTTCCCATCCCAGAAAGAACATGACTTTTATTTTGAAAAATCGAGGCCTGTCCGTGTGCTGACGTGTGTGTTACATGAGGAAAGTTGATCTGCAGGAGAGTAAACGTGTGAAAGAAGAACTGAATGAGAATATTACTGCATTAAATTATATTATCTTTGGAATGAAACAAGCTGATATCTCATATTAAACTGGTGGGGTCAACGTGTGGTCCGAGGACCCTCAGGGGTCCTTGAGGAGGTGCCTGAAAAAAAGAAAAATTCCACAATGTAGATCCACATGTATCCACAGAAGGTAGATGCATGGATACAGAGGACATTACATTTAGTAATACACACACACACACACACACACACACAACTAATACATACACACACACACAACTAATACATACACACACACACACACACAACTAATACATACACACAACTAATACACACACAACTAACACACACAACTAACACACACAACTAACACACACAACTAATACACACACAACTAACACACACAACTAACACACACAACTAATACACACACAACTAATACACACACACACACAAACTAATACACACACAACTAATACACACACACACACAAACTAATACACACACAACTAATACACACACAACTAACACACACAACTAATACACACACAACTAATACACACACACACACAAACTAATACACACACAACTAATACACACACACACACAAACTAATACACACACAACTAATACACACACACAACTAATACACACACAACTAATACACACACACACACACACACAACTAATACACACACAACTAATACACACACACAACTAATACACACACAACTAATACACACACACACACACACACAACTAATACACACACATACAACTAATACACACACATACAACTAATACACACACACACAACTAATACACACACAACTAATACACACACACACACACACACACAACTAATACACACACATACAACTAATACACACACATACAACTAATACACACACACACAACTAATACATACACACGCAACTACTACACACACACACACACACACACACACACTCATTCACATTCATTCATTCACTTCATAAACAAATAGATGATTTATTTTCTGTGAATGTGGAAGAAAAAGGTTCAATTGTGTCTCGTTGTGTAAGTGACAGATACAGAGAGTCACCACAGCAACACACACACACACACACACACACACACACACACACACACACACGCTGCAATAAGAGCCTCAGTGTCGCTCCCATAATCCTTTGCAGCTGTGTACTGCAGAGAATCCTTGTGTGTGTGTGTGGGTGAGGCTGTGATGTGTCTGCAGGCTGCAGCTAAATCACAATAATTAATGAAATAGAAATTAATAAAAACTATGAATAAAAACTATAATAAAAACTATAATAAAACATAAAAACAGGAAATGAGGCAACGTTTTAAATTCAGTGAATCTCAGTGTGTAAGAAGAGTTTTGGGGGAGGAGGATTCAAAGCAGAAGAAGATCAGAGGAAAATGAAATCCATGATCCCTGATCCTCCCCTTCATGAATTATTCATCATGATGTTCACTTCATATTTCACATTAAACACAGACACAACACACACACACACACACACACACACACACACACACACACACACACACACACACACACAGAGGGATGATTAAATCACAGTCACACTGAAATATCTGGGAGGAATTCAGTGAAATCAGCTCATATTTAGACAATAACTTCATTTAAATCATTTAATTTAAAGCAGTTTTGCTGTTAAATGAAATTCTTCTTCTAATTAAGTAAATATAATTGATTTGAAACAACCAGCTATTTATTTATTTTTATTTATTTTATTTATTTATTTTTTGTATATATATATATATATATATATATATATATATATATATATATATATATATATATATATATATATATATATATATATATATATATATATTTAAAACATTTTAAATTACATTTTTTATATGAATTTATTTTTTTATTATTTTTTTTTATGTTTTA
The DNA here is from genome assembly GCA_030544235.1 of Lepturacanthus savala. NCBI lineage: Eukaryota > Metazoa > Chordata > Actinopteri > Scombriformes > Trichiuridae > Lepturacanthus > Lepturacanthus savala. The sequence continues at coordinate 22,237,675 of CM060483.1, forward strand.
AAATTCTATTTAAAATGTTATATATATTTACTGACAGTGAAGTTAACAGTTTTATCCTCATCCAACATTATATTCACTATAATCTCTAATATATAATATTTATATATAAAACACACATTTAAAAAAATCTTAACAAAACACCATGTTTCTTGCATTTTTTTTGCAATAATATATTAATTAATGCAATTGATTAATTAATGCATATATATAAGAATTTTTTAAAGAAATGTATTATATATATATAAAATAAAAAAAAATATTTAAATGATTTTTTTTGTATCAATTTATTTTTTGTATATATGTATAATTAATAAAATATTTTTAATTAAGAATTTTTTAAATAAATGTATGATATATATAAAATTTAAAAAATATTAAAATTATTTTTTTGTATCAATTTATTTTTTGTATATATGTATAATTAATAAAATATTTTTAATTAAGAATTATTTTAATAAATGTATTAAATATATAAAATTTTAAAAAATATTTAAATGTATTTTTTTTGTATGAATGTTTTTTTTGTATATATGTATAATTAATAAAATATTTTTTCATTCTATTTAAAATGCTGTATATATATTTATTGCCAGTGAAGTTGACAGTTTCCTCCTTCACCATCACATCTGTGTCTCTGGTGACAGAAACGTGACAGGCCGCTAAATTTAGTCTTTTCAGGATTAAAGGGCCACGGTCGTCTCTGTCTTTTTTATTTTTCGGTTGTACCCCCCTCCCGATGCGGTCCGTTACCATGGAAACCGCAGCCTCACCAACGCCCCCCTCACTCCGTCTCTAAACATGTCAGTGACCTACATTCTGCTCCTCCTGCAGTTCTCCATCAGTTGGTTTCTTGATGTTCGTCTATGGATCAAACCATCGGCTGCTCAGCTGCTGCACAATGGAAGGATCCATCTGGGACATAGTTAGAGGGGGGAGGATGAAACATGTGGGAATATATATAATATACAGACCCTTTTTCACAATATTAGAATATGTAATATTGTGTTATTATTGTAATAAACTGGTTGAAACAGTCTGATCACGTTTAACTTCCTTCTCTCTTCTCCTCAGTTTGACTGAACTCTCTGTGAACTAAGACCCAAAACCAGAACTGAAGAGGATCAGACTTTAATAATCCTTGGAGACACCAGGAGCAGCAGAATGAAGACTCCTGGATTCTGGATGTTTTCTCTTGTCCAGCAGGAATGTGATGGAACGAAACACAACAGGAAGTTCCACTAAAGCCTCAAGCTGTAAAATCAGGTGCGAACGTGGATGATTGTGAACTAAAACTACTACAAAGACTAAACCGGCTCCAGGATCAGAAGTGATGTCATGTCTCCGCTGAGACCCGGCAGGTGTTGGTTTACCTGAGTGTTTGGCTCCGCCCCCTGCCGCCGCACCATGGAGTAAAGACGAGGCGTTTTATTGACGGACGGCAGCGAGACGCCTGCAGCGCCCCCCGCTGGCTGCAGCGCGGACTACGGGGTGTGTGTGGAGGTCCAGGTCCTCAGATGGAGGCCCAGCAGCATTCTCCAGACAGCAGCAGCGAGGAGTGCACCGTCCTGGAGGCCCCGCCCACAAAAAACACCTGCCCGCTGCACGCAGGGAAGGTGAGAACCAGGGATTAGTATCAAGGAAATACACAGGATTTTAGTCTAGTTTTAGTCGACATGCAGAAATCCTGCAGGGTGAGAGACTGAGGCTTAAATTTACTGATTGAGAAGGATGATGTGAAACTGTTAAAAGTAATAGAGAATAGGTATTTATAGAGAAAAAGAGACACTTTTAGAAACCTATTCTACACTCACTCCTATAGAAACCTATAGGAGTGAGTGACTCCTCTGGTTGAGGAGTGAAACTGAACTGGTTTTAATTCCCTAAATTATAAAAATAAACTTCTCCCACCAGTTAAACGGAGCCGTGTGATCTGGTGTGAGTGAAGTGTGTGTTATTTTTTTCAGTAAATCATCCTCAGCTGTTTCCTAAAGTCACATTTCACACTTCCTGCAACAACTTCAACAACTTCTCACAGGACTGAGTCAGACTTGTGAAGGTTTTAAACTTCAACTTCTCTGTTTTATGACAATCTGAGGCTGATAGAAGCAAAAAAAACAACGATTTCACAGCCTCAGACACTAAAAGACAGAAAAACTGGGTCCAGGTTGTAAAACAACAAAACAACCTGCTGAGTTAGTGTTGGGCAGAGCTTTTCTCATGTGTTCTCACCTTTAATAGATGCCTTAATACGCAATATCCTGTTGTATGTAAACCACAGGTCCAACAAATACAGGTTCATGACAACATTTACTCAAGTCTAAGCTAAAAAAAGTGGAAATAAAAATGTTGCTGGTTCAAATGAACATGTAACAGACATGTACTTAAAGTGTTTACTGCCTAATTTAATGCTGCCCCCATTAATCAACCAAAGATTCCATTGGTTGGTTGGTTGGAGGGAAAAAGTTCCTACTTCCCCTTTCAAAATAAGAGTGCCCCTTTCAAAATAAGAGAGGGGGTAAATTTCATGCTACATTATCGTATCAAATTTGATTGGCTGGTAGTGTCACATAGGAAGGAGAAATCATTTTACATGCAAATCTTTTAGCACATTTGATATTTCTTCCTCATTCTCCAGGTTTTCCAGGTAAATTAGTCAGTAATTCTCCAGGTTTTCCAGGTAAATTAGTCAATAATTCTCCAGGTTTTCCAGGTAAATTAGTCAGTAATTCTCCAGGTTTTCCAGGTAAATTAGTCAGTAATTCTCCAGGTTTTCCAGGTCGTATCTACCAACACGCTCCATGTTTCGCTGCCTTCTCTCCAGGTGTCAGACCTCTACTGTTCAGCCTGTGACTGTCCACTCTGTGAGGATTGTATGTCGGACCATGACGATCACCCCAAGCTGCCGCTCAGTCAGGCGTTGGAGCAGCATCGCAGCAGCCTGCAGGAGAGACTGGGAGCCGTCCAGGACAGGTAGGACTTTTCCACTTTTCCATCTGGAGAATGTGATATCCAACGTTTCTGCAGGTTCATTCATCTGCATCTTCTATCCACTTCAATCCAGGCTAAAATGCATTTTACTGGCATTTGTACCAAGTAAAATATTACCATATACATTACTGCGTTACAGCTAAATCAATGCATTACTCCCAACACTGTTCATGAATGAAAGTTGACATTCAACACACCTGTAGAAACGTAAACCGTGAAGGTTTCCCTCTTGCTCGACTGAGCTGCATCAACATTTAATGTGGTTAACAGTCGTTTCCTCCACAGACTCCCTCAGATTTCCGACGCCCTCTCCTTCATCAATGAGATCCTCCAGCAGCTGACCAACCAGAGGACATCCATCGAAGAGGACATCCAGTCCAGCTTCGAGGATCTGCACAAACAGCTGGACGTGAGGAAGAGCGTCCTGCTGATGGAGCTGGAGGTCACATACGGACTCAAACAGAAGGTTAAACAGAGCTTGATGCAACATTTAGGGCAGAGATTTCTTCTGTGCCTGTTTTTTAAGTCTCTCGTGTGCTGCACATAGAAGGTAGTGTGTGTAACGGTGGTTTATCCTGACAGGATTATGTCTCTCCGTTCCCTACGGTGGCCTCAAAGCACCACAAGTCAAGATGGTGCTTAACCTCTTCCTCAACTAGACTCTAGACACATCTATCTAGGTTGAAAACCACCTGAAAATCATGTGTCAGTAGCTGAACTCATTTATGGAGCAGTAAAGTAAAGTCTGATCAGTAATTTCAGTGAACCAGACCAACCTTAGAGACGTTTTAGTACATGTACATGCAGAAGTTCACCAGTTTATATTTTCCCTACAGGCTCATATTATTCCTTGGGGTTTAAAAGCTAATAATGTTTGATATAAACTTGTAGCTGAGCTTCTTGTCGACATTTTGCTGCTGCTGCATGTACATATTGATGCTGCTACTCGACTTAACAAGAAGGATTAATTATTTATAACAGAAATCCCCTGCCAGCGCCGACCTAGGGGGGATTTCTAGTTAACTGTAAGAAGAAGGAGAACAGATTGGTAGTAAAAGCGTTGTCTCTGCAGCCAGTGGGATACTTTACTAAATGAATGAATGTCATCCTACTCCAGGTCCTCCAGGCCCAGGTGGACAGCCTCATCCGGGGCGAGGGGGACATCATGTCCACCTGTACCCAGGTAGAGGAGGCTCTGGCTGCGGAGGCCAGCGTGGCGAGCCTCCAGGCGGAGAGGGACCTGGGGGTGAACCTGGGGGAGCTGGTCGGCCTCGGCCTGCCGTGTCAGCCGGAGGAGAACGACCAGCTGGATCTGGTCCTGGAGACCGACGGGCTGAGGAAGTCCATACACAACCTGGGGACCATCGTCACCACCAGGTGAGAGGTCAAAGGTTGCTGTTATTGCAACAAACCAGCACAGATGATCACTAGTGATGGTAGCGCGACGTTAAAGCTCCGATACGTGCTCATTATCATGATTATTGATTGATTAAATGATTATTATTTAGTTACACATTCAGTATTCAGCACATGTGGCTGCTTTTTTTTGAGATGGTTGAACAGATTTGTTGTGTTGCCACGTAGATATATATCATCTTATAGTAAATATATATATAAATACTGCATATTTTCTGATCTCAGCACCCAAGAACAAAGGTAAAGACTTATGGAGAGAATGCCAAGATATCAACAAATATTGATTTATGAACTCTTCTCAAATGAAAACATTAGTATTATGTTGTTTTAAAATGAATTTGATCGTGTTTCTTTGCATTGTTTGAGGTCTGAAAACACTGGATCTTCTTTGTTATTTTGACCATTTGTCATTTTCTGTAATAAATTCTGTAAATGATGATATTTTTATTTGTAATTTGGGGGAAATGTGGTCAGTAGTTTATAGACTCCAACCATGCTAATGAGGAAAGAAGCCATCACTAACGTTTCAACCCGTCTTCCTCAGTGCGGTGGCGAGCCAGAGCGAGGCCATGGGCGCAGGCCTGGAGCAGTGCATCGTGGGACATCCCGCGTCTGTTACCATAGTGACAAGAGACAAGTCAGGGGGAGCCTGCAAGAGCGGCAACGCGATTCTGTCGGCTGAGGTTCGTTTTACGTCCACACTCAGATCAAACACGGAGCATTTCTCCTATTACAGCTTTACCCGTGTTATTCCAGGTTTTCACACCAGATGGCAGCATAGTGGACGGAGAAATCGTGGACCACAAGAACGGGACTTATGAGTTTGTGTACATGGTGCCGAAGGAGGGCGACTTCTCATTGGCTCTGCGCCTGTACGACCAGCACATCAAAGGAAGTCCCTTCAAACTGACGGTCACCAGGCCCTCGGAGGCAGATATAGAGGTGAAAGGATAGAATCATCTGTAAAGGTGTAACTTCTGTCTATTTAAGAACACGAAACTACAATTCATACTTGTAGTCGTCATTTTCTCTCCAGGTGTCTCCCTCCACCACCACAGCCACCAACTCGGCGGCCAACGCCACCCCATCAACAGGCTCCTCTGAGGGGGCGAAGAGACGAGGGAAGTCCCCCGGCCAGAAGAAGAAAGGCTCCAAGAGGGCCAGCAGCGCCCTGGGTACACCACGACGTAAAACTCAGAACCCCATCGAGGACGACCTCATCTTCAGGATCGGTAAGAATCGCTGAATTAAAATGATTGTTACCTGCTGGATTGTCTCTATGACACAGATTCTGCAGGTTATGTAGAATCTTTGCGACTGGAAACAGTCCCAGGTGCCATTTGTAGTCTGAGTAGTAGTGACCAATCACACTTGAGCAGCACAGCGGTGGAACCATTGGCCAACAACTGATGTAGGTAAATAGAAGTCTTGGACTAGATATACAGATTTCATGTGTTCTCTCTGATTTTCTTCAGGAACAAAGGGGAGGAACAAAGGAGAGTTCACTAACCTGCAGGGAGTCGCTGCCTCCTCCAACGACAAGATCCTGATCGCTGACAGCAACAATCAGTGTGTCCAGGTAAAAGGATTTTTTAAAGTGAAGATATTTCATCTGGTCTCTTCAAGGATTAAGGTCAGAATCAGCCACTGTACCATGACACCATGCACGAGCCAAAGCTTGGCCTTTGGTTTGATGGACAGCAGTATGACCCAATGGAAAATTCCCATGATGAGATCATTGATATCTCATAGCCAATAGCCAGGGCTTTAGAACGACATGTGACATGTGGGAACTAAAAAAAGGAAATTATACTTGAGTAAATGTACTTTACTTTCCTCAATTGCTGAATTCACGTCTCCACTCCAGATTTTTTCCAACCAAGGTGACTTTAAGAGTCGCTTCGGGCTTCGTGGACGGTCGCCGGGGCAACTGCAGCGACCAACGGGAGTAGCCGTGCACCCCAGCGGTGACATCATCATCGCGGACTATGACAACAAGTGGGTCAGCATCTTCTCCAGTGATGGCAAGTTCAAGGTGGGTACGGTTACTGTCGTCCAAAGTCAAAATGACATTTTAATCATATTTATCTGAGTGAATCTTCCCTCTCATTGGCTAAATATGTTGGATTCATCAGGCGAAGCTCGGCTCTGGCAGACTGATGGGACCGAAGGGCGTGTCCGTGGACCAGAACGGTCACGTCATCGTGGTTGACAACAAGGCGTGCACCGTCTTCATCTTCCAACTGACCGGCAAGCTCATCACCAAGTTCGGTAGCCGAGGCAACGGGGATAAGCAGTTTGCAGGTAGTGTGCATGTGTTTGTAGCTAATGATGAATGAAAAACGAGTGACGTTTGTGTTTTTTTCTGGAGAAGATGTAGTAGGAGGAAAGGTGGTGGTGTAAGTTGAATGTTATGTAATATAACACTGAGTTTTAAACTCTTTCTATAGTGTTGTACTCACACTCAAAGCTCTTTCTTCTGTTTTTTGTCCTCCAGGTCCACACTTCGCAGCAGTAAACAAGAACAACGAGATCATTGTGACTGACTTCCATAACCACTCTGTCAAGGTACTGACTGAACGTCACCTGGATTTATACTGGTGTACAGGTACATGTCTAAAACCCTCCTCCTCATCAGGTGTTCACTCCGGACGGAGAGCTGGTGTTGAAGTTTGGCTCCAACGGTGAAGGAAACGGTCAGTTCAACGCTCCCACCGGCGTCGCTGTGGACGTCAACGGGAACATTATTGTAGCTGACTGGGGCAACAGCAGAATACAGGTACAGCAGGATGGAGGCATGCATCTGACAGTATGACAGTAGTGTGTTGTATGCAGCTCAGACTCAGACTTGTCAAAACACATTTTTCCGTTTCTAACCAAACGTTTCCAGGTGTTTGACGGCAGCGGCTCCTTCCTCTCCTACATCAACACGTCGGCAGACCCTCTGTACGGACCCCAGGGTTTGGCCTTGACCTCTGACGGACATGTGGTGGTGGCAGACTCTGGGAACCACTGCTTCAAAGTCTACCGCTACCTACAATGATGGAGGCTCGGGTGGAGAATCGAAGCGGAGGCCGGAGAGTCGGACGGATGGAGCGGAGTGATACGAGTGGTGCACGATGTCAAATTCTAGGAATTATTGCATGAACCTCCACCGCTGCCTGTAAAGACGGAGAAGGGGATGAAGTGAAGTCAGGAGGAAGCGAAGAAGAAGGATTAGCTGTCATCTTTACATCATTACAACCACAATGGAAATTTAGTTTTGAATTTGTTGCTGATTCTAAGAGGTAAGATCATCAAAACATGAAACAGCAGAGACTGGTCTCTGAACTACGTCTAAATAAGTCTGAGGATAGTAGCAGATAAGGGGAATGGAAAGATAAGAAAAGAATGCTCAACCCTTTGATTTGAAAATGCAAGATTGGAGTAAAACATTATGCAATGATGGATTCATGGTGTCAAACTGCAATGAAAACGTTGTTAAAAACAACAGCTTCCTTAACCAAACTGGAGTGAATGACGGATACACGCAGGCCATGAATTAATAAATCAAGAACAGCGTTTTGGAGAGAATGGAAACTTTCTTGTATTGTAATAGACAGAAAACAAGTGGCCCGTGTTCTAAAAGAGGTCTACGTACTGGTTTGACATCATTAGGTCCAGATTTAGTTTGCAATTGGAATCCAAACAGCTAGAAACAAAAATTAGGTCACAACTCTCAGGGCGTTTTCAGGCCTGTGTTGTTTAGCCTGGTTGATTCTGGTCTGTTTTCCACCTCGGTGCATTTGATCAGGTCTGAACACAACGATCGTAAATGGTTTGAGACCAAATCAACGGCACCAAGAGATTTGGAGATGTGGTCTTGTTGTGTGAGGAATAAGGTCCGACCTTCTAGCCAAACTACGAGGCTGTAAGTTTAGGCTAAATCCCTGTAGCCAGGTGCTAAATCATCAGTTGCCAGCAGCTAGTTTACAAATCAATACATTTATTTATAGTTAGCAGATAGAAGCTTCTTCAGGACTCTCTTCAAGTGTTTAAGTTTGTGTTCCTGCTAAAGAAACAACTATAAAAAGGCAAGAAACTCAAGAATCTCTCATGTGAAATAACCAAAACGTGTTTAAAGTCCACGTAGGATCCCATCACTTTATCAAGATGCTGATAAGAGAAAGAAAAAGGTTTCAACAGAGTTCAAGGTTCAGTTCTTCTAAACCAGAGAAAACAAACTACAGGTCTGGAAACGCCCTCAGACTCTAGAGTTAGTTTTCATTGAGCAACACACTGAACTTTAAACGGGAACAACAGTAGAAGACTTATAATTTTCACTGTGACCATGAAAGAATTATCATCAGGCCACTTTCAGCCTGGTGTCCATTGTTTGTATATAAGGATTGTCTGAATATGGAATGTTTATTTCTTTTCTTGGCGTATGCTATCCAAGTCTAAGGCAATAGATTCACCATTAGAACAGATTGCTTGACTCTGATTGTCTGAGTGATTGGTTCATTGATCGGGTGAAACAGTAGCTTTGATTAGAATTGTCCAACTATGCTTGGTTTGAGTGTTGATCTATTTTTCCCCCTGAGAAATCTGTTGCAAGGAGAAAAAAAAGTCTATAAATCTATCCTATATATTTATGAAAATACCTTTAATAATTTCATGTAAAACGTTAAAATAATCAAGTGATTTTAAACACTTGTTTCTGCTCGCCATGTCAATAACTAGAAAAAACAAGGAGGGAGATTCTAGAATGTTTCCATTCATTGCCAAGGATTCACTTCTATAAAGGATTGTAACGTGTGAAGGGTCGCTGGTTATTCCCAGAAACGATGTCCTCGACATTACTGCACATAGAAATATGTGACTCTCACCAGTGATTACCACGTTTCCATGACTTCAGCTGAGGCTACGTTCAGTCTGCAGCTTCAAGTGACCTGAATCTGATTTATCTGCCTCTATGTGACCTGAATCTGATTTAAAGACAACCTGAATGTCACAGGTCTGGATAAATCCTAAAAGTGATAAAAGTTCATCACTACACGTCATCTAAAAGCGACAAAAGTCACTATTCTGCACTGATAAAACAACAACCCTGGTCACAAACTCTTTGCTTCCTGAATCTTCTCAAAACAAATATGTTGTACATGTGCTGGTTCTGGTAGGACTTTAAAATCACCAGATCAAAAAATAATGGGATTTCACACAAAAAATCCCAAACCTGAGTCTCTAAAACACCAAAAACTAAAACGTCACCCAAAAGTGAACTAATCTGGAGAATCAGTTTTCTCAAGACCAGGATCTTTAGCAGCGATAGTTCGACCTCTTAGGACAAACTGTACCATGATCAGTGGAGGGTCATTTAGGGCAATATGGTCTGGGGTGACACGGTGGAGCAGGGGTTAGCGCTGTTGCCTCACAGCAAGAAGGTCGCAGGTTCCAGACCTCCTTGGTCCTGGGTCTGGGACCTTTCTGTGTGGAGTTTGCATGTTCTCCCCGTGTCTGCGTGGGTTTTCACCGGGTACTCCGGCTTCCTCCCACAGTCCAAAAACATGCTGAGGTTAATTGGAGACTCTAAATTGCCCATAGGTGTGAGTGAATGCGACCATCTGGGGTGTATCCCTGCCTCTCGCCGTAACGCGCTGGGATTGGCTCCAGCAGACCATGTGACCCTAATGAGGAATAAACAGGTATAGAAAATGACTGACTGACTGGTCTGGTCTAGAAGTTGAATGAGCCAATTAAAGCATGGAGTCAGGAGATAGACCAACTGAAAGTTTGACCACCTTTGGTTTGATGGACAGTAAATTTACTATGATGAAACCATCTAAATCTGACAGTTAATAGGTTTTAGAACGACATGTGACATGACAGAACTGTGCTACTTACAAATTCAGCATACTATTTTTGCAAATAAGATGAATAGAAGAGGTTGAAGTTCCCAGAGTTCCCTATATGACCAGGACAGTCGCGTGTTTCTATGTCCGATAACAGCGAGGACGTCACTTTGAAAGTAAAACTCTTCCAGAGCCTGCGACCCTTCACCCTGACCAGCTGCGTTCTACAGGTTCAGCCATCCCTCGGTGTTCAGGAAGCATGTTTCTGTCTTACATCAAACCGACTCCTCATTTCAACCGTGAGCTGCCAAACAACTCTCCCTTCACCTCCAGTTACAGCGACGTTAGCACAGGACACGAGACAAACGTGGAACCAAGCATTTACAAATGACCTTTGGAAAAGTGCTGTAATAATAGTAATAGTAACACAGTGCACGGCATTTACATTACATGAGTCCTTAAACCGTCGTTAAATAGGCAAGAAAAGCATTTAAGTTACGGTGACATTCTGTTGGACAAATTAAAAACCATCACAACTAACGCTTGTGTTTGAGGAAACGTCCTTTAGTGTCATTATTATCAGTAATCAATAGCATAAATATACTGCATTCAAAACTGATCGAGGGTTTTTAGGCAACTGTATAAGTTATTAACCTATTTATTTATTTATTTATTTATTGAATTAGTCATTTAAATCTTTCTATCTTGCCATTTGATTGTGTTCCACCTTGTGCATTGAAATTCTTAAGTGCCCATTTCTTCTTTTTATACGTTTTGTCTGTTACGTTGCATCAGATTATGATTGTTGCTGTTTATTACATTTTGTAAGTTATTGGTGGAAAAATCAGCTTTTGTTGTCATTTTTTGGGGGAAAACTAAGATAAATCTGGATTTTTTTATTGAAACCAATGAGGAATGCTACTTCACTGTTTTTGGTACTAACAGGCCACTTTTTATAGAAAGATAAACACTAAATTGTTGTGATAACTGCAGTTGTCACACTCCCCAAAAAGTGAATTTAGTTCCTTTAATTGTCCTGCAAAAAATTCAATCTCATCAGGTAAAAATAACCTGTTTTGGTAAAATTAGTCAAATGCTTTTTATTCAGAAATATGAGCAAACAAGTCAGAAAATGAAAGAAAAGTAAAAAAAATATAAGATCAAAATTCAAGAATATGGGATAAAAAGACACAAATATGGGATAAATTGATCAAACCCCCCAAAAAACTTAAAAATAAGGTAAAATAATCTGCCAATCGAGGATAATTAATGATAATTCTACTCAGTATTGGACTAATTGTACCAAAAACAAGATATTTCCATTTGTTAAGATAAAATCGTTTGCAGTGTGTTCAGGATTTTCAGGAGAAAAACGTTCTCTGACTTTGTTTGAGCCTCAATTTGTGGATTTTCATGCGTTATTGATGGTTTCAACAAAGTCAGGCAGCGTCTCAGTAATCTGGGCCTTTGTTGGATTCAGCCTTAATGTCACATGAATGTTGATTTAAAGTGATGGAACTGCCTTCTCAGTAACTTGATTTGTGAAGCGATTGATTTCACAAACAAGACATTTAGCATTTAGCCGAAAATCCATGTCAAACACGGCCCCTTAGCTTATAGACTACACATCCATTTGAGGGAACTCTGGTCCTGAAATGACATTTTCCAAATTACTCTCGACTTAAAATCCAATTATGGCTCATAAAAGCTCGTCCGCTACGTTTCCAGGCTGTGAATCTCGTGGCTTCAGCGTGTTTCGTTGTACATAAGTTTTATTTCGTTTTGTTTTTTTTCCTCAAATGGATTTGTAGGGTTTCGGAACACAGCTCTTAAAATACGGATCAGTTTCCTACGGTGTTACTTGCCTGCTCTTTCTCTCTGTATTTACTATCTATCATTGTCTGGTCACTGTTATGGACTTCTGTCTCTGAATATTCACACACGCTCAACACCGAAATAAAGCATTGGTTTAAACGGAAGCTGCTTCCAGTTTGGTTTTGTCTGTTTTTTTTTAAGAAAACAAGATTATATTGGAAATAAATCAAGGAAAATTACATTATTATTATAATTCTACTCAATATTGAACTGATTGTACAAAAAATAGATATTTTTACTTGTTAGGGTTAAATTATTTCCAGATTCAACACAAATATCCACAAACAAGTGAAGTAAAATCATCAGATTTTATCAGTTTAAAAGAGTGAATCCCAAAAGAATCTTTTTGTCTCAACCCTGACCTCTGGTGGCTAAAAGATGTAACACACCTCAAATTAAACATCACCCCCTATTAAAATAAAGGCCTATTTGTTTTTAAATGCAATATTCTATGGATGACTGTGGACACACATAGAACTTTGTGAAGTCACTGATGTAAAATTAAAGAATAAAGTGACTTCAGGACAATTTAAAGTTAAATTAATCTAATGTCCATTTGTCTTGTGACGTCTCTGAAACATATTTAAGATGCTTTTATTCTCATTCTGTTATTTTTATCTTGAAGCTGAAGCCTCTGAGCTGAAAAGCAAATGTTCTTCTTGGGGAAAATGGAGAATTACTGATTGTTAGATGATTGTTGATGTAAGGAGTTCATAGTGAAGTTGATGACAAGAGCAGAAAATCACATAAACCACTAACAAATTATATAATAATATTATTATAACCTATATAAATATATAATGTTTGAATTGATCGTCCTTCTCCTTCGTCTCCAAACTCGCTGACTCATGTTTACAGGATGTATATGATCATGTGATGATGTGATTGAAAACTGACCAGATTTACTGTCACTCAGGATTAATTACAGCAGGAAAATGTATAAATCACAGATTATTAATCCTGGTCTGAGAACATGAAGTGTTTGACAGATTTGTAGTCAATCAGCTGTTCTGAGACTGTGTTAATGTGTTAATATGAGCTGTCCCATATTAAACACTGTATAATCTTATGTTGGCTTCTATAATGTTAGCAGAACATGTATAATATCATACTATTATAAAAAATACTGTATATTTCAAAATGTAAGTTAATTTTCAGAAACCTACATTTCTGGGTTCATTAGTTATGTGGTTGTAATCTGTAGCTTCACCACTAGATGTCACCAGAAGATTTAAGGTTCTGATTGTGAAGACAATCTCCTCATTTTATTTTTATTGAGTTATGGAGGAACTTCAGGTTGAATATTAGTGACTATACATGATAAAATCCTATGAGCTCACACACAGAGACACACAGGTGTCCTGATTTGAATAAGCAGCAGATTTAGTTTACGCCTCATTTGAATCTAGTCAAATATTCACTTTGATGAACAGATGAAGATGTTTCCTGCGTTATATCTGCAGCTCAGAGTCACTAGTGCTGTTTGTTCTACTTTATATAATTAAATGTAATAAAAATATCTTTCTTGTTTCGTCCCAGACTTTTTAAATTACAATCAAAAAGTGGATGTCACTTTTATTTCTCCTCCAGAGATGCTGAGTGTGTAGCATCCATCAGAGCTGTCGGCACTAAATGAGGCGACGTCTGTTCCTTGAAGCTACTCTGCTACTGTTGGGTCACTTTATTAAACTTTTAGTGTGTAGGGATGCCACTGTATGCCACTCAGTATGTCAATATGTGTAGTGGTCTAACCTCCCAGAGGAAAAATGGATGTGACAGCAACGATTTCCATGCTGCAACAATCACAAATGAAATGATTGATGAGTCAAATTTGACTGAGCAGCAGATTAAATATACGGCTCATTTGAATCTAGTCAAAACATCCATTTCAATGAAGAGATGAAATGGATCATGAAGTTTCCTGCGTCATAAATTAATGTGACAGCAACGATTTCCATACGGCAAAACTCACAAAGTAAATGCTGAGTTGTTTTTTTCCCGTCTTCCTCACATCTGTCAGAGGCTGTGGAGACGCAGGAGGATCAGGAACGAACAACAAGAGAGGTGAGTATTTATATGTAAATATGTGTGTCAGTGTTTTAGTTTAAAAGTGAAATGCATATAATTAATTCAACAGCCGTTTCAAAATATTAATCCAATGTCAGTTCAGGGGCATCTGGAGCTTAATATTTTGTCCATTTCAATAAAATAAAGGAAAAAGACATTGAAAGAATCTAATAAACTATATTTCTGTGGAAGTGTATGTTGGTACAAAGCTTAACTCAATATATCATTTACATTTATAAAGTAATACATCTTTATTCAAGCCAACAGAATTACTCTCTGTAACTAAAGAGCTTTTTATGTACTTTTGGATGAAAATGTTAGTGTTTATGGTTCTTATTTCTATAAGAAAACCTCAAATCTACACCGCCCTACTTGTGTCTAATCTCGCTTTCTGTCCTTTCTAGATCTAATTTCTCCTCCATATTTATTTATATGGACATGTCGTCCCCCACTAATGTCTCCGTCCACACCTCCTTGACCTTAAAGGATATTAATTGGTACGTAGACTTTACCTTCATCTGCATTAACATCCTCATCATGCTCCCTCTCTCCATCTTCATCCTGTACCTCGGGCATCAGCGGCGCTCTGGTTCCACGGCAACCGCCATGACCCACTCCGACTTCTTCACCTACAACATGGCCATCATGGACCTGATTGGGGTCATGGGATTCTGTCTGCGGTGGTATGAGATGGTCGCTGATCTTTCATGGACGGAGATAGCCTGGGGGTACCTTGTTTCTTTTCCTTGGCTCGGACAGATGCTCTTTCCCCTGGTGACCTGCGTGGACCGCTACCTGGCCGTGGTTCACCCCGTCAACTACCTGAAGCTGAGACAGGGGCACGGGGTCAGGATCAGAATTCTCACCGCTGCTTCTATTTGGGTCCAGTGCATTTTAACGTTTACAGTTCTCACATTCTCTTACCAATATGTCTTTACACTCGGTATTTGCTATATGTTGGTGTGTTTAATCGTGCTGATTTTCTGCAGCCTCTCTGTTCTTTGTGTTCTGACTCGCCCTCGGCCGGGAGAGGTAGCCGTTGGCCGGATGCGGGTCGACAAATTAAAGCAAAGAGCTTTCTACACTATCTTGGTTGTAATGGGAGTGCTGCTGTTGAAGTTTGGAGGGTATCTGGTGTCCAGCGTGTTGAGCACAGCAAGGGATTCTAAAGATATGTACTCGGTATATATGTGTGTGAACTGGATCAGTCTGCCCAGCAGCCTGGTGTTACCGCTGATCTTTCTACAGCGGGCAGGAAAACTATCAAGCTGCAAACACAACGCTATGTCCAGAAGATGAGTGGGTCAAGCAGGCTCAGAGACACACGGGTGTTCTGATTTGAATAAGCGGCAGGTTTAGTTTACGGGTCATTTGAATCTAGTCAAACATCCACTTCCTTGGATGAACAGCTCACACAAAGCATGAGGTTTTCTGCTTCACTCTGTATACAGCGGTAACACTTTCACTCCTCTGTACCGTCTCTGTTAGGATCAGGCTCTCAGCAACTGGATGATTTCAGTAAAACTGAGTTAACAGGAAAACAGACTTTCCTGGATTTATATACTAATGCAGTGCCCATAAGAATATGTGTAAGCCTAAGTCGATTTTTCATGTTTAAATGAGGCTGGGTTGGACTGTTGCATGGTCTTAATAGACAAATTGTACAATGGGTAAGACATGGACATACACTGAGATAAGGAGAGACATGAAAATACAGTTATTGTAAGAAAAAAGCTACGATTTATGTTGAAAGTTTGGATGCCAGTTTCATGTCAGTTTTGAAAAACTGCATTTATGATAAATCTCTTGGTACTTTTCCCTGTATAGTTTAACAACCTGGGCGTGTTACTGTTATATGTGTTTATAAATAAATGAGTTTAGGCCCAGATTCTGTTCTGTTAGGTGATAGTGCTGGGATTGCGCTTGGAGTAACACCTGTGTTAGCATGAGGAATAAATTAGCAGCTAAATCGACTAGCGTCTTGGCGTGTGGTTTTTGAGAGACGTTATGATACTTTCATTACGTTGGCTGCACAATCGGTGCAGGAAGAGACGGGACCACAGAGCGTTGAATTGTAATGAAAGCGCTGGGAAGCAACATGAGGAGGAGCCGTGATATGGAGCTTTACACTGGAACTAAAGCGCTGCTGCAGGATAGCATTGTGATACGTAAACCTATGGGATTTTTTAAGATTTGTTTGTGGCATAAAAACCTTTATTATACAGTAGCCAGACAGGAAGTAATGGGAGAGAGGAGGGGGGAGGCCGGGACTCAAACTGGGGTCGGCTGTTCAAGAACAAGAGCTCTACCCCTACACCACTGCAGTGCATGAGGGGTCTTAACTTTTAAGGGTAATAATGATGTTTTTGAATATCCATCCAAAAAAGATGTACACCATTGATGCACTAAAACAAAACAATAAACACACATGAGAACGGGTCCCATAATATGGCCAACATTGAAAAAACATTCATTTTTTGTATGTTACAGATTTACCTTTACAAATACTTTCTATTTCATGTATAGTATATATATGTATATGTATATATAGTGAACAGGAAGGTGTTCCAAACTTTCAACTGCTTCTTTATACCATGTTTTATCTAATCATGTATAATCTGTGTACTGTTTTACAAAAATAAACTCTTCATATGCTGAAACATTCTTTACAACATTTTGATGATGAAAGTAAAGTGAAGCCTTGACTATAAACTGCATGACAGCCTGTAATTTCCAGGTTTGTCATTTGGTTTCGTTATTCATCAGCTGGTCTTATGATTCCTTTGTTATTTTTACTATTACTCAACATTGTCGCATGAGATTAAATGAAGTTGCCAAAAGGCGAATGATCTTTGCCAAAAGGGAAGTGCAATGAGGAAGAAAATATTTCCTTTCATTCCTTTCATGATTCCTTTATTAGTTTCACTATTACTCAACATTGACACCAGAAATTAAATGAACTTGCCAAAAAGTAAATGATCTTGGCTAAAATGGAATTTATTGAGGAAAGAAGTATTTATTTTTATTACTTTCAGTTATTTCATGACCCAAAACACTTTTATCTGTTTAATGTTTCCTTCATCAAATAATTACTATCATCTAATGAAAAATTTGAATTTGTTTTTATCAAAGTCTTAAGAGACTGATCTGACCAAAACATACACACATATATATATATATATATATATATATATATATATATATATATATATATATATATATATATATATATATATATATATATATATATATATATATATATATATATATATCATTAAATATATAAAATACCATTTGGTTGTTGAATAGTGTGATAAATAGTGTCTATTGGCTCTTTAAGTTTAAATAACAATGGTGTGAAATTGTGACTGTTTTCTGTTAGTTTGTTTTTCTTATTTAAATAACTGGTAAATTAGTCGTTAGGAACATCCTCAGTCAGAATTAGTTGATATTTACAAAGCACTGAAAATAATTTGAAACTTACTCATCATGTTTCTCCTCCAGACAAAAGAACACAGTCAGTCTGCTGCTGACAGTATAGAGGTCATCAGGACCTTTGACCTCTGTAGGTCCAGCAGAGAGGAGCTTTCCCTCACAGTCCGCTCTGGATACCAGCCTCCAGACTCACAACGAGGCTCCACCACAGGTGAGGACACAGCACCTGGTGATGAGTAAAAAAGGAAAATAGTGCTGTTAGATTATTGAAGTAGAAGAAATCCTAATGACAAACAAGTATAATCTCAATAATAACACCTCCAGCATCTTCTATTATAGAACAGAATATATGTACTTTATTAAAATAAATTAGAAAATAAAATATACATGAGTGAATTTCACATAATTGTTTGATGAAGAAAACTAAATGACTGTATCATCATAAAACAAACATTTCTATCATAATGTTCAAGATTTTAACCAGTTTTAACCATCAAGTATGACCTGCAGATAATTTAAACCACTGTCATTTGGCACCATCTAGTGGGATTTTTATTTATGCATATTTAAATTCCCCTTTACATGGAACAGTGAAAACATTTTAAATCAAAGTCACTTTTTGACTTTGTGCAAATTGTAGAACAAAAGCTTCACACATATAGTGGCCACACATGTTTTATTGTACAACTCATAGACAGGAAACAAATAAGACAAGATAAAATAGTCAAGTATATGATAAAATATTATAATATTTAGACATTTCTGTGTAACATCAGATAAATACACTACCACATAAAGTCAGATTACAGTACTTAGTTAAACGTCTCACAGCTGCTTCTCCAGAGTTTTCCTGTGTTTTACCACAGAAAGTTAATTGAAATTTGTCTATTGGCAAAACCCAAAACATTAATTTATTTTGCCCTGTTCATGTCCCTCTTATCATTGATTATTATAATCTCAGATTTCATCTTTGGTCCCTTATTACTAGGGGTGTGTTAGTTATAAAGCAAATAACACACACTGAAAAGTGTTTAGCTGCTAGGACAAAATATATTATTTCAAATACAAATCATTTCTAACCTTGTCAATGTCTTGACTATATTTTCTATTTATTTTACAACTCATGGCGGTAAATAAAAGTGTGACTTTTCATGGAAAATTGTCTAAACTTTTGAAAGTTAGTGTACATTTTTAACCCAAGTCTCACCACTATTAAATCAAATTAAACTAGGATTAACTCCCTAGACTCTGCTGTTATACCTGAGCTCTGACACCAGTTATGACCCTAGAACTCATCATGACTCTGAGCCGACTCTTTTTGAGCCGACTTGTTGATATTCGTCGCCGCCCTGATGGCAGATTTCATAGACGCCTCGATCCAAGCGTGAGGGAAAGCCGTGTGTTCCCCGGCGAAGTGCACCCTGCCCTCGCTCCTGAAGAGCTCCGTGGCGTAGTCCAAGTGTTGGTAGGGCGTGAAAAGAGCGAAGGCGCCCAAGCTGTAGGGATCGGCGCTCCACTTTTTCACGATGACGCCCGTGCAGAGAGACCTGACGTCGTGCCCCACGTGGATCTTCGCCAAATCCCTCAGAGCCATCTCCTTCAGCTGCTCGTCGCTCGCACCAACAAACAGGAGGGAGTCGTCAGACCAGGTGTAAGACGCCAGGAGGACGCCGATGGTGCTGTTGCCAGGGAAACCGTGGCTGGGGTAGTAAATGAAGCGGGACGGCCCGCTGGTGATGCTCTTGCCTCCCCGGATCCCGTCCTCCTCCCAGAACCTCTTGCTGAAGGTGAGGACGATTTTGGTGGAGCTGTCGTAGTGGACGGCTCGCAGGGCCTCCATCTTCTTGAGAGAGAGGGGGGGCTGGAAGTCCATGAAGAGGGCCGCTTTGGTCGTGGTGGTCACCAGAACGGCGTCGGCGTGGAGGTCCGTCAGAGGCGGCTGCTGGTCGGTCTCGTAGGACACGGTGACGCCTTCGCTGGACCTACTGATGAGTTTTACCTTAGAGTTGAGGAGAATGGGGACGTCGAGGACGGAGAGGAACGCTTTCGGGAGAAGATCCGACCCACCGGTCACTTCTTTGTAACTTGGAAACAAGAAGAGAAATGCATATTCTTGTAAGTAAATCGGATGTTTTTTCCAACAGCGTGATAGTTAAGGGGAAGGTGGTACATCTGGGAGTGGTATGAACAAGAGAAATGAGTGCATTGTTTTTTTAAACTGGTTAAATCTAGCATCTATTACATCACAGTCAACTATAAATTGTCTATACAACTGTAAAGAAGCTGCAAAGAATTTAATGTCAGGATTTAATGTTTACTTGACGTTGTCGCTGATGTCTGCCTGGTCATAGATCATCTCAGTCAGAGCCGTGTACATGAGGCTGTCTTCGTTCAGCAGGTCTTCGATCATCCTCACTGCTTCTGGACTTATACCTCCTTCTTCTTCCAGATACTCCTGTCACACAGACATTTGATATATTCACTTGTTATTAAAGGCTGTATCTGACACTCATTTTTAAGAAGAAATTTCTCCAGTTCCAGCTTCTCTTCTGATTATTTTCTGGTTTCTTTAGTCTCTATAATAGTAAACTGATGATCTTTGGGTTGTGGACTGTTGGTCTGGACAAAAAAAAGACATTTTAGGCTAAATCTTCCTTAAGAAACAGATAAATCAACTTTCAAACTCATTGTTAGTTGTAGCTTTAGGATGCTTTCCACCAGAGTGAACACAAACCTGTTTGACAGTTTTATGTAACCCTTTGCTGTTAGATTATGTCACTCATTGAAAGAAAGAAGGCAAAACATATGTGCAGGACAACCTGTTCTTGAAACATACCCTTAAGATGAATCAAAAGTGTGTCACACTGATATGTCAAGTTGAGTTATTTTGTCCTGTCTACATGTTTGTTTTGTGACTTCCTGTTTTATTTTGGAAATTAACTCTCCTCTCGTTTCAGGTCACTCAGCCTTCCTCATGTCATCAGTCTGATTGTCTGATTCCTGATTGTGTTCCACCTGTTCCCCATTTCTCTCCATGTGGATTTATAGTCAGCGTCTCCGTTTGTCCTGTGCCAGTCTGTCATCCTGATCAAATCCGAAGTAAACCTCATAGTCTAGTTTTTGTTGTTGTCTTCTTCTAGTTCTTCTTGGCCTATGCCTTTCCATAGTTGTAGTTTAGTTTGAGCCTTATTTAGATCTTCCCTCTCATTTGGTCTTTTCCCCTCGTATTGGACCATTTAACCATTATTTGACTAAAAGGATTAACTGTTGGAATCATGATATTTCTAGAAAAGTCTTTCACATTATGTTCTTTATTCAACATACAGTGTACAGTCATTTCACAGTATTTAATGAGTTCTCCTTGTGTTTTACCTGCACAGAATAGGGGTCGTATTTTTGCAGGGCCTCCCTGCAGCCGTGGGCTTTCACATAATCTTTCACCTGCAAAGAAAAGAAATAAAATCACTTGCAGTGTCACAGAGAAAGTTAGTTACCATCTAGTAGCATGGCTCTAGGAATAGACAAGTATTACATTCATTAGAATGAATGGGACAGATTCCTAAACCACTAACTTCTGTACCAGGGCTTCAACTAACAAATAATCTGATAGTCGATTAATCTATTGATTATTAATATGATTATTTAATTAGTTGTATGTAAAATGTGTAAAATGTCGATCACTGTTTCCCAAAGATGAAAATTCAACCTAAAATGTATTTTTTTTGTCCAAATCAAGAGACTACAACCCAAATATAATCAGTTTACTATTATAGAAGACTAAAGAAACCAGAAAATAATCAGAGAAGAGAAGCTGGAACCAGAGAATTTGGACATTTTCTTTGTAAAATTGACTCAAATGAATTAATCAACTACTAAAAAATAGTTATTAAATAATGTAATAGATGCATATAGCCATTTAACCTCCCACTTGATCATTACTCAGTATAAATCTCACACACCAGAATTTACAAAAGTAAAATTTGGAATGAATTTTTGCCTAGGAGTCTATAATGAAGGAGGCTTTCATATAATGCTGGGTAGTGCCACACACATTTATATAAACTTTATTGACAACCCTTTTTCTGTCTCTCTTACCTCCTGCAGCGCCTGCTGCAGCAGCTGATCAGCAGACTTCCCTCTCTCGCTCTCCCATACATTGTACTCCAGGACGTCAGGGTTTACCTGCACCCTGTACGTCCTGACCCGAACCCCGTTAACCAGGTAGAAGGTGTTTCCGTCCTCTATTTTGAACTTGTTCAGCTTCACCCCGAGCTCTTTGGCAAACCAGAGGACGATGCTACACAGATGAGGTGACGGAGGCAGAGTTAGTGTCTTCAGAGCAGTGAACGCTGAAAAATAGATTTTTGAAACTCACCGATGGGAACTAGGGATCCTCATCGCTCCGAGTTCAACGTACCAGCCCTCTTGTTCATTCCTGTAGGTTTGCACACGTCCTCCGATGCGATCACTGGCCTCCACTATGGTCACCTGGTTACCACAGAAACCAATGAATATAATCGATAAAGCTGTGTGTGGCCTCAAAAGCTCGTGTAGCATTTCTAAAATATCATAAGGAATATATCACATCACCCTTTAACTACTACAATAAATAAATTCAGAACCGGAAGTTCCTTCCCTGACTTCCAGCTGTCTGTAAAGTAATAAAAAAAATAGTTACGGAGCAAATTGTAGATCATCTTAACAACAGTCCATATACCTTGAGTAAGATGCAATTTAGCTTTAGAGAACATCATTCTACTGAGACGGCCGTTTGCTTCTAAGCTGGATACAGGATACATTCGCTGTTGGATATAATCTTGCATATTTACAAATATACGTTCATTAATATGCATTATCCCTGTTTTAAATCAACTCAAACTCAAATATACATGTTGTCAGTGATTACAGGATGAACATTGACATTATCCTTTCAACCAGACATGAGGATGTGTACTGACCTTGTGTCCTGCGTCTTGCAGTAACTTGGCAGCCGTGAGTCCAGCCATCCCAGCTCCCACAATCACCACATGATGAGATGTGTTTATGTGCGGCAGGCCGGTCTTCACCGTCTCCAGCAGTTCTTCATAGTCTTTGTCCTTCAGACAATCCTCCAGTTCCTTCTGCACGCTCTGAGCATCAGTCTGTGTGTGGAGCAGCATGAGCAGCAGCAGCAGCACGACAGCTGCAGACACAAAAAGACAACCCATACAGAAATATAGTCGCCCTATTAATTAACAGCCTAAGTCACTGGCTCAAGTTTTTGGAAAAACACAAAAAACTTCATCAAAGTCAGAGAATATTGTATTTATGAATCATGGTGACAGTGGATGACTGTGGACACACAGAATAAAGTGACTTTAGGCCAATTTCTGAACATTCTAGTGAGATTTTATTCAATTTTAAACCTGGTTTAAACTGTCCTTTCATTCCATAGTGAAACTCTGAACTTACATTACCTGGAGTTAAATTAAACTAATGTCTGCTCCCTTTTTCATCACTTTCCCAGCTTCTTTGTCTGTTTTTTATTGAAGGTAACTCATCTCCAACGTCCAGTTTTTAAATCCTGAGATGTGGCATCTCATCTCATGTGACTGAAGATCCTGGAACTTCCCTTCTTTCTTTATATTTCACTGCATATTTGTTGAATTTACAGCACTTTATATTATTTTTTTTTTAATTTAGACTAAATTACTATAAAACATTATAGCTTAAAGCCTTTTTCACTCACCAGTAGAAATTGATTCAAGAATCATGTTTAGAGCTTCTTCTTCATTCTTGAAGCAGTCGCCATCATTAAAACTGTCATTTATCCTGTTTTAGGCAAAAAACTTTAACTTTGACAAAAAATATATGTCCATTGTCCTATAGGACATAAAGAGTCTGATCCTTTCAACCAGAAGTGGCAGCATCATCAAGACATGATTTAGGACAAAAACTAATTTTCATCAAAACATGACATAGGCCATTATTTTAATCGAGTGATGATAAAGTAAGATAACCTCCAGATAATGACATCATAAGAAACTGACTTGACTGAATAAGTTCTTCCACCTCAATGACACTCATTTTTAAAGGACCAGTTCCCTATCTTCATTCCCCAGCTACTACATTACATTTGAACTTGTATAACACTGAGAAGTACGTTGGTCGTCTATTTATGTTAATTCCGGCAAAATCAGAACTTTTCTCCTTTCATCAAACCAAACTGAAGGAATTTAAAACTGAAAAAGAAGAAGTGGTGATTTCAGTGGTTTTCAGCGCAGACAGACCGAGGAACTGTATTTCGTACAACAGCCGATCTCCCTCATCAGGAAGTAATAGTCACTATTTTCTTTTGTTTTTCTCGTTATCTATGTATTTTCATTGTCCCCAAATGTTCAACTGATGTGTTTTTAATCTATATTTAATGCATTTCTGTTTAAATGCTGCTATAGAAATAATAATTATTATCATCGTTATTATTTCTCTGGCAGATAATTTTGTTTATTTCAAGTTTTTCTTCTTGATTTCTATTTTAATCTTGAAAAAAAAATGTAGTAAAATCATGAACAAAACAAAATAAACATCTATATAATTAAGATACAAGGTAAATAAAATAGAAGATATTTTCACTTGTTGTAATGTGTTGAGAGCTGCAGAGAAGAGCAATAAAATACTCACATAAATTCCACTTCACCAGATCCAGATTCATCATGAATGTGTTTTCCTTTTTGGTGAAATGAACAGGAAGAGAAGGGTTAATGACGTTCACTTTTACACATGTAATAGAAGATGTTAATTATAATGAATTCAAAAAGCTCAAAGAACTCTTCAGAACATGACAAATAATTAAAAGTCAGTCATGAAATGTCCTGCTGTTTTTATTCTGTTTTACTCTTTTTCTTTTACATTTTTAATTTTATTTACATTATGATCATTAAATCCAGTTTTACCACCTTTTACATTCTGTTCTGTTAAACAACAGTTTCAGAAAAGATATTCTGACAGAAAGAGAATCATTCATTCTTACCCTCTGAGCAGCTTCAATGTCAACATCAGCTGGTGCAGTGAACACAAGTCAAGACAAAGTGAAGGAAAACCCTTTTATACCATCGATGCTGGAATTTTTTCTCCTGATCAGTCTGGTGACTGAGGAAGATTCTGGTGAAACAGGAAAGACTTAACAGACTGTGATAAAAAATACTGTTGTGGTGACTCCCAAACTGTTTCAACATTCATTTACTGATCAGATGACTGTCACTCAAATACTTTCAGTTTGTGATGATGATCGTGTAGATAAGAGTTCTGGTTGTCACAGTAGCAGCAGGTACATTAAAAACAAGAAATAAAACCACAATGTGGACAAGAAAATGTATAAAATCTATTCATAAAGACTTTTTTTCTAGCAAGTTTATATGTTTCAACTCCATATTTGTGCATAATCCATAATTAGGAAATCAACGTCCGCATTTATAACATTGAATAGAGCCTCATGCAGTTCAGAACACAAAAAACAGTAGAAAATACTAATATACTATATATAATAGAAAATAACATACAAATATATACATACATACAATATGAACAATTAATCTTTTTGAAATTAATCACAAATTAATCATGGATATTTTAATTTTCAGTCACATGCAGGTTGTTTAAATAAATGATGACTGACAAAGAGACAGAGAATGACGGACAAAAACACAGCTCCTAATGAAGTCTGATGTTCAACAGATAAACTTAAAAGCTCAAATGTCAGTGCTGTGATCTTTTTTTGTTAAATAACATGAATATTGTGTTTTGTTTTGTTTTTATTTCTGGTCAAGACGATGAATTTGGACCTGAAGCTAAACATCAAAAACCATCAGACATAGAAGTCGTTCCTGACATTCGTTAGGGTGTTCTCAAATATAACTTCCCTTTTTCAGAATGAATCATCTCGATCTTTGCATACGCTGCATTATCGGTGACGTAAGAGTACCTTTTTTTTATATATTTATTTTTTCTCTACTTTACTTTAGAGGTGGATATGAACCCAGGCTGCTGCAGTCAGCAACATTAGACATCACTAAATTAGACTGACTTCTCTATAGATTACAAATAACTGATATTGTTTCTTAAAGCAGAAAATAGTCTGTTTCCTTTTCTGTGTCAATTCTGTCATTGCAGAACTCAGAAAAGTTCAGATGAGCCTAATATTTGGTTATTTGTGGCGCTATATTCATAGAGATTGACACATACATACATACATGTAGTTCAGATACTAATAAAACTAATTTATACTTAAAAAAAAAACAGATTCAAGGCAATAATCAGGAAAAACAGTATTATTCAGACCTGGACACTACTTGAATCACGTGATCAGGTCAATCTGGGGTCAACAGCATAGAACCTTCAGAGAAATTTGTTTTTTTATTAAAGAAAAAACACCAAAAAGAAAATGCAACATAACATGTAAAAATAGAAGACAAAAAAAAACAGATCAGTCTCAGAGGGAAACGTTAACAGTTTATGTTTCTGTAACCATGGACACATAGAAGATTAAAGTTTCAGACGTGGAGACAGAGTTCAGTTAACATTCCTCTTCTCTCAGCAGGAGGAGGGTTGGGTGGATGGATCAATGCTTTGATTTGTGTCTGAGAAGTTGCAGCATCGTTGTTTTTAAACCTAAACCTAACCCTGACGTTCTTACATCATAAAACAGTATTCATGAAAACATGGCTGTATAAAAAGATGTTGACCTGATACATAGAAAGCGAAGACATTTGTTGTATTTGCAGAAACCTAAACTGTCAAAGTTTCCCTGGAGACTGGGTTTAAAATAACATTTACTCATCAACAACCTTTCATAGAACATTGTGGTTACAGATTATTAACTGTCTGCTCACTTGCTTCCTATAAGCAGTTTTGACGTGTGAGCAGAAGAGCAGAGAACAAAGTGGTTTAATGTGGTTAGACCAATATTAACTGACACATGTTTAAAAACAGACTGATGCTGTGAACTACATGGAAGACTGAAATGTGAACCACACCAGTCCATTTTAAAACAATTCAAACTTTCCATGACCTTTAAATACAGCCTGTGACTGACAGGTCACATGACAGGTCCGTTAAAGACGAAACAAAACTTCTGTTACTGTTGAAACAAAGAATGAAAGTATAGATATTTGTGATTCACTAAACACAGTTTGTCTTTTTAAAGCTTTTCAGTCAGTGTCTGCTCTCAATAACATGATGTAAAGGGTTACACCTACATGTCTCAAAAATCTTAATTCTTCAGACTAAACTTTTTGTTAAACACTTATCTTTTGTTAGTTGATACAATGATTTTAGACAACAATAGTCAAATAAAACCCTTTTTTAAAATCCAGTGCTCTTGTTTGGAAAAAAGTGAGAACATTATAAATGTGTATTTATATTGTAGGGAATGGTGTTGTGTGTGATGTTCTCTGGTGAATCAAACCTTAAGATGAAAAAAAAAATCATTCTGAGAAACAAAATCGAAACAGAAGTTTCCTCCCTCTTACTGGATGAAAGAATAGAAGCTGTCCTCTCCTAAATGTAAGTTGGTGTCCGCTGAGGGAACTGGTCTTGTGATGCTGGATTCTCCAATTTCTGCTTTGAAAATAGAGGAAATTATGTAATTTTCTCTTCAAAATATTCCCTTGGACGAAAAAGGTCTGGTGACTTCATTGCTTTAACCTCACAGCCACAGATTCTTTCATTTTCAAACTAACACATTGCACATACTATAAACATACTATAACACCTGGTAACACACGTTGACGTACAAAAAGCCTCACCCAGTTGTTGAGTCTCAGCCAGGCCCAAGCTGTGATAAATGACTTCAGATGAAATACCTGCTGGAGAGAGAGAGTTAGTCAGCTGATAAACATTTATCAATATCATTGATGAGCCTCTGGATCAAGTTAATGGTGATCTGTTGATGTGGTGTTCCCTCCAATCTTCCCTTTGTTTTGTATCTATCCTAACATGTCAGGTGTGCCCCAGGGATCAATTCTGGGTAGACTTGCAAGTTTAAGATTTTCAAATGATATAAATATATATATGTTAAAGTCTTGCAGTTATACCCAATTAAATACATAATGTATGTTACATGCTTTTTGTGTCCTGTATTTGACATTTAGTAGAAATGTGATACAAGTCAGGTGACGTACCCGGCTTCTTCTTCCTGGTTACAGAAGCATATGCTTGTACGTCTGCACCAGCTGCACCAGACTCTGCAGAAACTGAAAAAAAGAGGATACTGTAGGTAAACAAATAGAAAAAAATGTGCCAGTCTAAGAATTAATGTGAAATTACTGACTGGCGTTTTTATTGAATTGAAGATTTGAACTATGGAGGACCTGTAAATCTACTGGCCATCATCTGCCTTTAAATCCTGTTCTCAATTAAGCAAAGATGTCAAGTTGCTCAGTCTAAAAATAACAATTTTATGCGTATAGCACGTCAACGAGCACATTTTCAGATGGGGCCCCATCTAAATGCAAGAAAGAAACAGGGTCATTAAAATACCAGTACACTGATGCATGGTTTGTGTTCTTACCCGTTTGGTCCTCAGCTGCACCTGATCTGAATGTCAGTCGGGACAAATAGAGGAAAACTGCAGAAAGGAAAATAAAACAAATTACGATAATACAGCAGGTGTAGCTGCTTTTGAACAGGAATAGTGGAGTTTAGAACTTTGTTCTAGACGAAAGCATTGGAGAAGGTTGTTAGACAAAGTGTTTTAGAGCTAATGCAGAAAGTGCAAATTGGGATATAGTTGCCTTATCCCAGCTACAAATATAGAAATCTGGATAATGCAGCCAAGTCCAGCATCTCTGCCCAGAACAAGAACGGGTCTAGAGGAATTTAGAGGAGGATTACATACGCATCACATTATTATGACTTGTGTACGACTATTTATAGCAACAGTAGTAATGAATACTCACAAGTATCGCTGAGTATCGGTATTTCAGAACAACAGGACTCAAAAAGCAGGATTTTCACTAAGGAATAGTGTTTGCTGTTGTAAATTACTAGTTTTTTAGTTTGGTTAAACTAAACAAAAAGAGAACTGGGACACCTACATTTGTACAGATGGATGTAAGCAGAGAGTGCTTCCAGAAGCAAAGCTGCTGGTAAAATCCTTTATTTTATGTTTCTTACCTCTGTGCCAATAACGTTTTCCAGCGTTATGTATTCCCAGCACCAACAGAACCACCAGTAAAACAGTCACAATGATCCATGGAATAGTAGAGGAGGAAGGACAAGTGTAGACAAGATCTAAAAATTCAAAGTTCACTAAAGGGAAGATGAGAAAACTAAGCATCTTAACATGTGCAAAAAAATTCTACAATCATTTATCAGCAGATTTCATTTGCTCATAAACGCAAAGTACACATTTTTAAAGACTCACCTGTGACAGTCAGCCAGCTCTCTGCTGATTCTCCAGCTCCTGAGATGCTGCACTTGTAGAATCCTTCATCAGACTTGGAAACATTGTGGATGGTCATCTCTCCTGTAGAGCTGCTCCTGATGAAGACTCCATCTTTATAGAAATCAGCTGGGAGGTTGGTGGAAGTCGCTTTCTTTCTGCAGCGTAGAATCACAGGACGTCCCTCCATCACAGGAAGAGCAGGACTCTCCAGGATCACAGAACCAGCTGAGCAACGAGTGTATGACATTTGATTCATGATAAACAATCAGATATTGTTGGTATATTGTGAACATACCTGTGACAGTGATGTTGACTCTGTTGCTTCTCCTCCCTCCAGCTTCACACCAGTATACACCACTGTCCTCTGGATAAATAGACTTAAAGCCGCAGGATGAGCCAGTGGATTTCAGCTCATCCGTAGCACCACATATGGATGCCTCACCTTTGAATTCATGCATCACTTTCCATCCAGCTGAACCGAACTCCTCACAATGAAAATGTACAGAGTCATATTCAAAGAACTGCAGTCTGTCTGGGACGATACGTAAAGCTGCATCTGAGATGAAAAAGACGAGATTCAGTCAAAACTACTGAAACAAGAAATGCATAAAAACAACTTGAATAAACTTCACAATTAAAATATATGTGCATATCGGCATGCTGTGGTGGTGTAGGAGTAAAAAAAAGGGTCAGTTCACCAAAATCAACAAAATACTTTTGTACATTTCCTAATTAATTTACTAAAATCATGTCCCAGCAGAAAGACATTGTTAAAAACGGTAAGTCATGTTCCTATTAATTAGGAACTAAGTGGTTCTTACCATCTTTCTGAGCATATGCACACAGCTGAGTCAACACCATCACCACTGGGAAGAAAATGAGAAAAGAAAAAAGCTCAGTTATGTTTGTTTATATCATTTAAAGTAGTATTATTTCTATTCTGTAAAGTAAAAACTATTATACTTCATCACTGTAGTGACTACAGTTAAAATTAGTGATGTCACGTCAAACACCATCTTTTTTCTGATGCCAGAAATTTGTAGTTGTAAAATGTTTATCTTGAGCTTTTTAACTTCATAATTTTACCTTTTCTGCTACAGGAAATGGAGACTTGGTACTCACACAGTCTGATGCAGAGAGCTGCGACCACCATGTTGTCTTGCTGCCGACTATCTGATCACAAGACTGAACGTAGGAAGCCAGGCGTCACTTCCTGTGTGGCTTAGTTCTGCTGTTGATGCTATAATAATAATATATAGAATGTTCTAATTAAAAAAAAAACTTTTTTCTAAGAGGAGGAGCTAATGTTGTGGTAGAAATAGACCCAGAAGTTGAGTTGAATCATTGGGTGGAGCCAAAGAACAAAGAAAACGTCTGGTTAAAATACAGATAAATGTTCTAAGTGTCAGAAAAGGTTAAATTAGACTTTAGAGTCTACAGTGATTATATGCAAAATATACCACAGAGTGTGTTGTAATAAACCGGTTTTGTGCATAATGGTTGAGCTGATGAGGTTTGTTGTTTTTGGCTTCATGACTATCATGAGACTCGTGTGGCATCACTCCCAGCTCTGACTTCTGATCACAAAGGGAGCTGGAAGCAGCTTAAACACCAAACCAACTTTGGTTCTGTTGATGCATGTTTACTTTTTCAAGCTATACAGACTTTAATTACTTAAATATCTTATCAATATCAAGATTTTCTCTTGTTCTTTCTTCTACAGCCCTTTAAACTCTCCCTCTCTCTGCATAGAACATTTATACAGTACAACTCACTGATCTTATTTCATAATGAATTTTTTTTCCACTAATATAAATTTAATTGCCCATATTTTAATTTAAAAAACTACAATTAGACATAAAGGTAACTAATATTGCTCTTTTATTGGCATTAAGAAAGGAAATAATCCATTTCTAAATATTACAAAGCAAAATGGCAATTATACAAATAGAACTGTTGCAAATTAATGAAAATAGGTTTTAGGAGACGCAGGCAGAAAATGAAACGTGACATAACAAGGTGTATTTTAAAGTGTAATGTTCCATGATACACACGACACAGCGACACACACATACTGAGTCTATTCATAGAGGTGTAGAGATGCTGTGGTTATTCTGCAGGTTTGTCAGAGTTGAGCTCACAGCAGATTGTGGATTTAAAAAAAGCTGCATTGTGGTGATGGTTTAGAAACTCAACGTCTTCATTTGACTTCTGAGAATCTCACAGTGTGTGACATCTCTGCTTTTAGGTCCTCAGAAAACATCAATCAATCAACATACTCATCGATCTGAGTAGGTGTTAGCACAATATCAAATGTGACATCAGAATAAATGTATACCAAACAACGTAGATCATAATACATGAACAAGCTGGCATTGAGTGGTGAGGTGAAGCATGATGGGATGTTTATTATCTTTGTGATACAACCAGATTTTCACTGTTTGTTTTTTAGTATGACAGTGACACTTACATGTGAGTGGACATGACTTATTCTGTGTAACAGAGTTTCCTGCAGTGAAGTAGTCCCACCAGCAGCAGCAGCAGAGCCACCATCACGATGGTGAACACCGTCCTCAAGACAAGATAAAGATGAATGGACTGATGCTCTGTAAAGATAAAATGTTATATTCTTCTTTACTTTAAATGACAATTAAATAAAACAAATTGTTGGTTGATTACACTATCTAATAACAATTAATAATAACTGGTTCATTACCAAACTGTGTTTGTTTTACTGGCAATTTATCCCTGCACACTGGCAGACTTTAAAGGGGCCATAACATGCTTTTTCTTATCTTTAAACTGTTTTAATGAATGTTAAAAATGGTCAACATAAAAACATGGCTTTCAGTCATGTCATGCAAAGATATTCCGAAGACCCAGAATATAAATACAGAGAATCCAGACTCCAGATGAAAATGTTGACAGTTTATGATTCTGAAACAACAGATATGATGAATCAACGTTTGGTTCGTGCTAACACAGTTCAAACAATGTTTCTCTTCTGTCAGTGTTTCCCTCTGGAGTCTGGGTTGTTATAAAGCTGTGGGAAATGGGCATGGAAAATAGGGGCTTTGTTGTCCAAAAATGCTGAACTGTCCCTTTAAATATGAAGTTGGAGATGGAGGATGGTTGTCTTCACATGGCGTGGAGACTGGTTGATAAATCTGTTACGTCCCTGTTAATAATTAATATGAGATGAAATCTTAGTTGTTTTAGGATGTAATGAAGATAAAGCAAATTAACATAGTGTTGCAGCCACTTTCTTTGGCAAATTCCCAAAGATCATTGAACTATGTTAAGTAAGTAAAATGTATGTCACCTTTGTTAAGGCAGATGTGGATTTTACCTCTGACACTCAGCCAGCTCTCTGCTGATTCTCCAGCTCCTGAGATGCTGCACTTGTAGAATCCTTCATCAGACTTGGAAACATTGTGGATGGTCATCTCTCCTGTAGAGCTGCTCCTGATGAAGACTCCATCTTTATAGAAACCAGCTGGGAGGTTGGTGGAAGTCGCTTTCTTTCTGCAGCGTAGAGTCACAGGACGTCCCTCCATCACAGGAAGAGCAGGACTCTCCAGGATCACAGAACCAGCTGAGCAACAAGTGTCTGACATTTGATTCATGATAAGCAATCAGATATTGTTGGTATATTGTGAACATACCTGTGACAGTGATGTTGACTCTGTTGCTTCTCCTCCCTCCAGCTTCACACCAGTATACACCACTGTCCTCTGGATAAATAGACTTAAAGCTGCAGGATGAGCCAGTGGATTTCAGCTCATCAGTAGCACCACATATGGATGCCTCACCTTTGAATTCATGCATCACTTTCCATCCAGCTGAGCTGAACTCCTCACAATGAAAATCTACGGAGTCATATTCAAAGAACTGCAGTCTGTTTGGGACGATACGTAAAGCTGCATCTGAGAAGAGAAGACGAGATTCAGTCAAAACTACTGAAACAAGAAATGCGGCTCGAATAAACTTCACAATTAAAATATATGTGCATATTGTCACGCTGTGGTGGTGTAGGAGTAAAAAAAGGGTCAGTTCACCAAAATCAACAAAATACTTTTGTACATTTAATAATTAATTTAGTAAAATCATGTCCCAGCAGAAAGACATTGTTAAAAACAGTAAGTCATGTTCCTATAATGAAGAACTAAGTGGTTCTTACCATCTTTCTGAGCATATGCACACAGCTGAGTCAACACCATCACCACTGGGAAGAAAATGAGAAAAGAAAAAATCTCAGTGACATTTGTTTATATAATTTAATTTACTATTATTTCTGTTCTGTAAAGTAAAAACTATTATACATGATCACTGTAGTGACTACAGTTAAAATCAGTGAATGAGCTGTTGGATTTTACAAATAAAATCCGTACAAGACATCTGGCATGAAAT
The DNA here is from genome assembly GCA_030544235.1 of Lepturacanthus savala. Classification (NCBI taxonomy): domain Eukaryota; kingdom Metazoa; phylum Chordata; class Actinopteri; order Scombriformes; family Trichiuridae; genus Lepturacanthus; species Lepturacanthus savala. The sequence goes on from CM060483.1 coordinate 22,271,119, forward strand.
ACTATATTGTTTTTGATACCATAAGTTTGTAATTGCAGAATGTTTATCTTGAGCTTTTTAACTTCATCATTTTACTTTTTCTGTTACAGGAAGTGAAAACTCGGTACTCACACAGTCTGATGCAGAGAGCTGCTACCGCCATGTTGTCTTGCTGTCAACTATCTGATCAAAAGACTGAACATAGGTGGGAAGTCAGACGTCCCCTCCTGTGTGGCCTAGTTCTGCTGTTGATGCTATAATATATATATATATATAATGTCCTAGTTTAAAAATCTTTTTCGAAGAGGAGGAGCTAATATTGTGGTAGAAATACCTTGAGTGGTTGAGAGGAATCACTGGGTGGAGCCAAAATACAAAGAAAACTAATTTTGGTCAAAATACATGTAGGTATGTGTTTTCTGTATCAGAAAAGGTTAAATGAGACTTTAAAGTCTACAGTGTTGCAAAAATCCATGGAATGTGTTATAGTCTAAGGGAGGGGTAGCCTCCCTTAGACTCCAGGTGGGGGGACGGGTCCTTACTGTCTGTTGGAGATTGCTCCTTCTGAGACTCCCTTGTTCCAATAGGGGACTTCAGTGCCATCAATGACAGTCGATGATTGACTTTGTGGTGAAGTGTTTCGGACAAGTCCCTCAGGAAGTCCGCCCCACGGAACACCGAGAACAGGCTGGAGAGACTGTGTCTCTCAGCGGTCCTGGGAACACCTTGGGGTTCCCCTGGAAGAGCTGGACGATGTGGCAGGGGAGAGGGAAGTCTGGGCTTCTCTGCTGAGGCTGTGAACCTCAATAAGAGGTGGAAGACAGATGGATGGATGGACTTTTTCTTGTTAAAGAAAGTCATGTATAAAGTCACTCCCAGCTCTGACTTCTGATCACAGAGGGAACTAGAAGCAGAATACACGCCAAACCAACTTTGGTTCTCTTGGTGCATGATTACTTTGTCATTTTGAACTTGAAGTTGTGCAGAATTTAATTTCTAAGATGTTATAAATATCAAGGTTTTCTCTTTGGTTCTTTCTTTTACAGTCCTCTAAAGTCTCCCTCTCTTTCTCTCAATGATTCATTTCATCATGAACATGTTTTTCACTAATATACATTATATTGCACATTAAAAATAACAATTTTACAAAAAATGACTGATATTGCTTTTTAATTGGCATTAAGACAATAAAATAATCCCACTCTAAATATTACAAAGCAATGTAAGAAATGCAAATATAATTTTAAAACTAATGAAAACTGGTTGTAGGAGACCTAAGAAGAAAATGAAACGTGACAAAACAAGGTGCGTTTTAAAGTGTAATGTGCATGATTAACATGACACAGCAACACACACATACCGAGTCTATTCATAGAGGTGTAGAGATGCTGTGGTTATTCTGCAGGCTTGTGGAGTTGAGCCCACAGCAGATTTTGGATTTAAATAAAGCTGCATTGTGGTGATGGTTTAGAAACTCAACATCTTCATTTGACTTCTGAGAATCTCACAGCGTCTGACGTTTCTGCTTTTAGATTCTCAGAAAACAATCATTAATCAATATAAACCTTACAACACAGGCCACATTTACAAATGGGTCTTTGTCAGAGTTATGGTCAAACAATCTGAGTATGTGTTAACACAATATCAAATGTGACATCTGATAAAATATATATAAAACAACGTAGATCATAACATGAACAAGCTGAACAGTGAGGTGAAGCATGATGGGATGTTTATTATCTTTGTGATCAAACCAGATTTTCATTCACTCAGTCTGTTTTTTTAGTATCACAGTGACACTTACATGTGAGTGGATGTGACTCATTGTGTGTAACAGAGTTTCCTGCAGTAAAGTAGTCCCACCACCAGCAGCAGCAGCAGAGCCACCATCACGAGGGTGAACACCGTCCTCAAGATGAGGTAAGGATGAATGGACTGATGCTCTGTAAAGATAAAAGGTTATATTCTTCTCAACTGAAATCATTTTAAAATGTAAATAAAATGATTTGATCTAAAAAAGTTTAAATGTTTGTAATAGTAATAATATGTCTGGTTTGTTACCATAACATGGTTTTTTGTTTATTCTTTTGCTATTTTTATACTTTTATAACAGATGTTAACATGGTCAACATGTATAAAAATGTGGCCTTTAGTCATGTCATGCAAAGATATTCCAGTTAAGCTCCTGAATATAAATACAGGCAATCAAGACTTCAGAGGGAAATGTTGATGGTAAAGTTTACAATTCTGAAACAACAGATATGATAATTCAATGTTTCAGACGTGGTGACGTAGTTCAAACGATGCTCCTCTTCTGTCAGTGGAAATAGGAGCTTGATGCAAAATGCTGACCTGTCCCTTTAAATATGAAGCTGGAGGGAAGTTACTTGGTATGGAATAAAGACTGTCTCATGCATGTGTTATATGTTTCCATTAAGAATCAATACAAAATTAAATCATTTGTTGTTTTAAGATGTAACGATGATGAACCAATTAACACAATGCCACGTTCCTTGGCAAATTCAAAGATCAGTACACTACATGTTAAATAAGTCAAATATATGTCACCTTCTTGACTGATGTGGATTCCACCTCTGACACTCAGCCAGCTCTCTGGTGATTCTCCAGCTCCTGAGATGCTGCACCTGTAGCGTCCTTCATCAGACTTGGAAATATTGCGGATGGTCAAGTCGTCCATGTACGTCGTCCTGATAAGGAAACCGTCTTTGTAGAATTCCGATATGTGTTTTGTCTGAGTTCTTTTTTTACAATACAGAATCACATCATCTCCCTCCAACACAGAATGGACAGGACTCTGCAGGATCACAGACCCAGCTGAACAATGTCATAAAAAGATATGTTAGAGACACAAACACAATACAGTTTGTTATAAACCAAAGTACTAACATTTTGACAGATGTGAATAACTATACACCCCAATATGGTGAATCCAAAACAAGCATCACAGGAAATGAATTAATTGTGAATTATGGAATTTTGACAGTATTTTCAGTATTTCTATATACACATATTTCATATCTATAATACTACATTTCAGTTAAGAGAATTTATGACAATACTATTTATAGTAATAATGATAATGTAAATAAATATACATTTTATTTTAACAAAGATTAGATTTTCTTTGTTTATGTTTTGTCTATAATTTAAATATATTTTAATATCAGCTAAACTACCAGAAAATGTAATAGTCTGTCTTGTGTGTATAACCAAAACAAAGAAGTGAAGTAACTTGTAAAGTGGTGTTTTATTAGTTAAACAGACCAGTGACAGAGATGTAGACAGCAGGACTTCTCTCTCCTTTCTCATTTTCACACCAGTATTCTCCACTGTGTCGCTCAAAGAGTGGATTGATGGTGCAGGATGGTGTTGATGTTTTACAGTTAGAAGTTGTCGGAGAGGTTTTGTTGAGCTTGGTCATCACGCTCCATCCAGAGAAGCCGTCTCTCTCCTCACAGTGCACAGAGACAGTTTCGTATTCAAAGAACTGCAGCCTGTCTGGTACGATAAGAGGAAACGCTGCAACTGAGACAGAAAGAAGAGAAGATAAAAGTCAAACAATCAAATTAACCGTCACTCTTCACAAAACTAGACATGATGTTCAAACTGTGAGTCCAATGTCTACATGTAGTAAGTCACTGTGACCTGCACAATATGTCCATCTACACAATATCTCCACTAAAAAACTTCTACCTCTAAAGAATGATTATGGGACGTCACTTTTAAATAAAATGTAAAAAACCTACCTGCTGCATTCAGGTGCACTTCACAATTCTGAAATCAACATGGTTATACACAGAAATGCTGAGACTTGCAGCTGCATTAGTCCTTGGTTTTCTTTGTTGAATAAAAACATCAGCCATTACTTTCTTGTTCTTTTGCCTCAGTTTTTTCAATAATTACACAGCAAAGCAAAACCATAGATTATAATCTTAAAAATCCATAAAATAATCAATGTATTACTGTCAGTAGTTATCAGCATATTCTTGTACAAGTCTCTAGTTATCTGCGAGGATATTCTATTTTATTTTGCTGCAGCATTTTTTAGAATTAGTTTCTTAACTCAATATAACATCCATATGTACATATTCATACATAGGCATATTTAAAGGCATATTTCTATAAAAAATCTGACCAAACTGTCATCAGCAACTACTTTAATATTAGTTATTATAAATAACATCTACATCTTTATTGTCTTTACAACCAGCTATTTTAGGTAAATTATAATGCTGATGTGACCTGGGAAAAATTAAGTTTAAAGCCCCTACAAGAGTCAAGTCATTAAATCAAATTTTATTCTATGTTAGGACAATCTACTGCAGGCTACTTAGCTTTTAGCAGTTTATCTAATTTATCTGGATGAATTTTTCTTCTACAGCCTCAAATTTAAAGAAACTGAGACACTGGAACCTAAAAAAAGTCAAAAGCCAAGTCTAGCTGCCCCTGTTCTCTGAGCAGTGTTAACTAGCTGGAGTTTCTTGTTATACTAGTGTACTACCATGTTGCAAAACCAATGTGAAAAGGTCAGATTATAGTCTTAATTCCACCCAATGTAGTCTGAGTAACAACCTGTTTTCTTGGCTCGGTTTCTGATATATGAAAGCAATTAAAATATAAAACATCTTGTTGTTTACTAAATGAAAGTGTAATATTTTAATTTCTTTGCTGATCTATTTCCAAAATGATTTTAACTCTGAACCAAAACCACCAATAAAAACAAATAGTAAAATTATTACGAGACCATGGCTGACTTTGACCCAGTGACTAGTTAAAAACCAACTTACCTGAAGCTTTCTGAGCAGAGTAACTGGGGTGAACTTGTGAAACCAGCAGGACCAGCACATCCACCACTGGAGAGACAGATGAACCGAGCTGATATAATAATCTATAGTAAAGATGAATGAAGGAAAGGTTAACAGACAGACTTAATACTCACTCAGCCTAAAGCAGAGAGCTGTAACGTCCATGATGTCGCCCCGACTGTCTGACCATTAGACGGAAATTCAACATACAACTAAATAATTAAAGGTAAGACCCTCCTCTTCCTGTTGATGGTTGATGCAGCAGCAGGTTTGATTCTACAAATATCTATGTGAAGCCTGACCTGCTTCAGTTAAAATTATCACTGGTTTAAATATTACATTTAAAAGTTCTCTTTTGACAGGGTGATGAGGAACCTTAAAAATGTAGTTATTAAAATATGGCGTATTATCCAAGCTGTCAGAGCCAGTCGAAAGTTAGCAAGTCATTGTAACGGAGATAAATTAACAAAATATTAAGCTTTATCGAAGTGACTGTGTCACTGGGAAGCCACTTCCTCTATTTTGAAATACGTCTAGCTTTAGGTCAAGGTCATGTTTAATTATATATTGCAGTGAGAATAACTGGTGTTGACAAAAGTGCTTCACAGTGGGGGAATGAGCACTGAAGTACAACACAACAGAAATATATACAAAATAGGGCAAAGAATATGAAAACATGTCCACTGATAGTTGATCAATTTATTGATTATTGAAACCATTCATCAATTCGTTGTTTGGTTAATAAAATGGTGTAAAATGTGGATCAGTGTTTCCCAAAGCTGAAGATTTAACCTAAAATGTGTTTTTTTTTGTCCAGACCAACAGTCCACAACCCAAAGATCATCAGTTTACTATTATAGAAGAATAAAGAAACCAGAAAATAATCAGATTTAAAAAAAATGGAACTAAAGAATTTTGACATTGGTGATTAATGTAATAGATAACTAAATTTCCCATCCTCCCTTTTTTAAAAACGTTTTTTCACATTATTCTCATTCTGTAATATATTTTATGTGTTGTATTGTTGTCCCTGTGTTTCCAGTGAGGCCAATGCAGGGAGGGAAGCACCCTGCAGCATTCTGCAACGCTGAGCTGATTCATCATATCAAGAATTAAAGTCATCAAGCCAAGAGGAGGAAAACACCAATGATCTTCTATATTATACATCCATGGGTGAACAAAAGTTATTAAGAGTCATTTAATTCACTTGCTGATTACATTAAAAAACGTTCAAAGAAAGAAAAATAAAAAGGTTAATTATTAAATAAAAAAACGCCCTTGCTCCAGAGACACAGCATGACTGCACTGCGTCACAAGGCTGTGGCGTCACGCAGGGAATAGAGACTTTACCAGAGCTTTTCTGGCCGTTAGAAAGGTTTTTGATGGATAAAAAGTCCATGAATTAAAAATATGGAATACAAAGATGTATAATTAAAAGGGTTTATAGCTGGGGGTGTCCTGTCAACAGTTTTATCGACTTCCTATTTACTATTGCAGTCTATGGAAAAAAAGATTTTCGCGTTGCATGGAATTTTTTTTTTCGTTGCAGTACCACCAGTGACCACTGGGAGGCGGTACCCTATCCAGGTTTATAATGTCTCCACGATCCACCTCCCCCACCCTCCCGCCCCTGACTTCTGTTGTAACTGCCGTGCACGCGCGAGCGAGCGGCCAACCGTCGTTTTCATAAATAACTGCTTAATAACTGTGGAATAACGGTCGGTGTGTCGCACTTCAACGGCTGAAAAACGGTTAAAACAACGAAGAAAAACCCAACAATCTTATGAAATACACAACCACGAATCACCTCTTTTCATGATAACTTTACACCACCTAGCGTTACATCACATTCAGATATGACAAACGTCACGTTAGCAGCTTACCGGTCTAGGGGAAAAACGGTGAGCTCAGAGGAAGTCCTGCTGCATTTTAAAAAATATATCAACACTGTACAAATGATTCGTTAGGTGTCAGACTCTCTCCAAAAATTCCCTTTTGACTTCTTCAAACTTTTTGTTGCTTCTTCGCTGAATATCCGTTGTGGATAACGCTGAAACCGTCTTTCTGCACCGAGCTCCCCGTCTGAACTATCCATTACGTCACCAGCTTTTCCCGCTTCTACTCCCGTCGCCTAGCAACCCAGAATTCTATCGTTGGGAAATTAACGTTATAATTATTTTTTTTATAAATGTAAAATAATTCATTAATTGAAAAAAACATGGACAATGTCACTACATATGTAAAATAAATACATAAAAAATACATAATATGAATTAAATAAAATATTCTGATTTAATTTATTGTATGAAAAGAAAGCACTTATGTGTTTGGTGCAAAAGTACCAAAGGAATAAATTCATGTCAGATCTCCATTTGTTTTTTAGAGATATAAACTTTATTTTTGTCAAAATGCCTGCCATCAACACACCATAACTGCTTCTTCTGATATAATAATAAAGTTGAAGTGTAACTGTACATCATTAAGGTCAAGGAATCTAAATAAACAGGTATAAAATCTATCTATCTACTTTTTCATTAAAAATATGTTGAAGATCTATGAAGATGCTGATGATGCTCAGGCAACATTAACATTGAATTAAATGTATTAAACAGTTCATTGTTGGTTTGTGACTAAAATATATTTACAGCAGAAATAAAACAAAGATCTTTACAAATAAAATACAGACTTCAGCTTCACAACATTTCAGTCTCAACATGTTTCCAATAGTTTGATTCACCACAAGAACGACGGCGTGAGAATAATGTCGATCATTCTTTGATTCCACGTTAAAAAGTCACATGACCACATTTACAGATCATTACATTACATTAATGTGAGGATTCTGCAGGAGGATCCGAGTCCTGATGTTCTGATGTTCACTGTTTTCAGTGTCATGTTCACAACAGATGAATCATTTCATCTTTGTCTTGTTGAAATTTTATGTGGACATTTCCTGTTGGATCAAGAAAAAGCCAAATACTGATATTAATATTAATATTGTCCTGCAGCTAAAGTAAAACAACAACATCTGGTTAATAATTACACAATGAGGCCAAATGTATGTGGACACAGTTCACAGTTTTCTAAAACATCTTTGTTCACTGAAACATGAAGATTTGAGTTTATTGGAACTAAGAGACCAGAACAAACCATGAGAAACAGACCCAGTGTGTGAAAGGTGTGTGTGTCCACATACTTTTGGCCATAGAGTGGATTTGGTGAAGTGTGTGATGTGAGGTGATGTCAGACCTCTCCACTGCTGCTGAAGACTGTCACCTGCAGTTTATTTCTATAAACCCAGGGTTTCTGGTTCCTCCACAACAGGTTAGTATCAGTCTCAACCCTGATACAACCTGAAGCCCAGACCTGAAACCAGAAAACTTTACTTCACAAATGTCTTTTAAACTTTAAGAGGATGTTAAAGAGAGTTGAGCGAATTATGAAAGAACTAAAGAAAGAAAAGATTTAACAAACACAAAAGGATGAATCAAGAAGAACTCACAGTGACTTTCTTTGAAGCCTTGAGTATGAACTTATTAAATGTGTATATGATGGGTTTCCTGTTGTCCACTCGTATGTGGATCTCAAAACCTTCCAGCTGTTGATCCTGCAGGAGACACAGAAGTGAATTGAAGTATAACAGCATGTTAACTGGTTATATTCTGTTTGTCTGTAAATTAAATCTTTATATAAAAAGTAAAGTGTCATTTAATTAGAGACGTGGAGATAACACAACATGTTTAGTGAATATAGACACAAACTGTAGAGTTTGTGTGGATTAATAATAACTAGAGAACAGCAGGTTTTTAATGAGGTTTGAATGATCCATGAAGTAATGGAGACACTCAGAGACTCATACAGAGTTCATCAACAAACACTTTACCTCATCAGACACGTTTCTGAGAACAACAAATCTGCCGTTCAGGTCAACCTTCTCCACAGAGATGAATCCACTGACTGAACCTCCACTGGCTGTAGAAGACTGAAGCTCCTCCACTTTATGTTTATAGGTTTCAGGCTGAGAGAGAGAACACACACATGATTTACACTTTAAATGAGTAAATTATTAATGATCAGTGATCTGAAGTGAAACTGAACACAAAGTAAACTAAGAGACAGAAATCATTTGTTAAAAATGTACAAATAAAAACCTCTTTGTTTTTCTCCAGCTGTTTTTTCAGGGTTTGAATTGTTATCATTATTCTCATTTACATATTGTTTTACACACACACTAAATCCTAAGTTGTGAGTAACTTGTGAGTTTCTCTGTGATCAATCATCAGTATTTAGTTTCTTCTGTGTGATCATGTGATCATAAATAATGATTTTATCTGCAGCAGCAGCTTGGTACGACTGCTGTGACCTTCATGTTCACACTTTACTTCTCTGAGATGCTCTTGTTTCTTTTAAATGACTCTATTGTGAATTTTCTTACCTTGTTGTTTTCTGACACTGTTTGATTCTTGTTGAGTGGTTCTGTCTCTGTTCCTTCAGTCAAACGCTGCATTTCACTCTTATTACTTTTACAAACATTCTGATTTTCTCCTCTCTCAGTTTCCTCCTGTTTTATTCTTCCTGTAAAAATAAAGACCAGACATTAAAGTATATAAATACTGTATTTTAGTAACGTACCAGAACATATGATGTATGTGTTCATATATATATTTTTCATATTTTGGTCTGAAATGTTTTATACAAAAGTTCATTATTATAAATTCAGATGAGTGATTAAGAGTAAAAGTAGAAACGCTGCAACATCTGTCACTTCTCTATAATCAATAAAATATTAACACTGTGATCAAAGGAAATGTCATTTACACTATTGAGTCTTTTCCACTGTTTAATCCACTTGTAAATTAGTTGTTAATAATATTCTGACTCAGAATTAGTTGATATCTACAAAACACTGTAAATAATTAGTGACTTACTCATCATGTTTCTCCTCCAGACAAAAGAAACGACTGCAACAATCAACACGATGCAAATTACAGCCAAACTAACAGATAAACCAATAATAATAGAACCAGTAGAATCAGGCTGGAACATGAAGAAATCATCTGAAATAATAAAAACACAGAATAACATGACGTTCATATAAAACAACCTCAGATATTTTAAACATTGATAACAACTTCTACCTGTAACAGTAATGTGAGTGTCTCTGGTCTGGTTGATGTGGTTCTGGTGGACTCTACAGGTGAAGCTGTTGCTGAGTCTGTTCTCCACAGTCAGTCTGCTGCTGACAGTATAGAGGTCATCAGGACCTCTGACTGTCTCTGTAGGTCCAGCAGAGAGGAGCTTTCCCTCACCGTCCAGCCACAACACCTTAGGCTCTGGATACCAGCCTCCAGACTTACAATGAAACTCTACTGCTGTTTTATCTCTGTTCAGCCCTGATAAACTGAGGACAGGTGAGGACACAGCACCTGGTGATGAATAAAGTAGGAAACAAAAGGAAAATAGTGCTGCTATATTATTAAAGTAGAGAACATTCTAATAAGACGACTGACACACAACTATAATCTAAATACTTTAAGTTATTAACCGAGTTTTTTATCCTCCACTATGAGCCCTTATACAATGAATGTTTAAAGAAGAAAACTAAATGTCTGTATCATCATAAAATCATAGTATCCAAGATTTTAACCAGTTTTAACCATCAAGTATGACCTGCAGATAATTTAAACCACTGACATCTGGCACCATCTAGTGGGATTTTTATTTATTCATATTTAGATTCCCCTTTACATGGAACAGTGACAAAAATGTAATCAAAATCATTTTTTAAAGAAGATCAGTGGTTTTAATGGAAGTAAATGGGCTCAGAAATGTGTTGAAAGTACAAAGTGGTTAAATTTGATTATGTAATGTATTATAGAGTTATAAACCTGATGTGGAAAACTATTTTTTAAAACTACTTTTATTTTGTTTTGCTGCCTGAAATTTGTTCAATGATAGATGAAGCTGCTCTATCTGTGTCATTTATTGTCTTATTCTGTTTTTTTTTTGTCTTTTATGTTATTTTATGTGTAATTTTATGTCGATATGTTGGACCCCAGGAAGAACAGCTGCAGATAATATGGATCTAAATAAACTGAAATAAACTAAAATAAACCCTTTTCAGCCATATTGACATTAAATAGTTCAGCACTAGTAGTTAATTGAATAGTTTGATAATTAGAGGTGTTACCAATGATTCTAATTAAATGCTGGTATTGTGCTATATTAGAAAGACTCTGCAACACTAAATAGAAGCTTAATTATTTTAACCTCTTCTACCATTGATTTCATGTCAGTATCACTGCTATAAAAAGGTTTTTTTATAATAGTTGATGGTGAAAATTGACAAAACAAACAAACTTTAGGCTACATGCATGAAGTAAAACATAAGTCTAAGTGTAGGAGGTGATAATGTGATAAATATTCTCCACTCACCAACATCCAGTTGAACAATAAACTCTTTTCTCAGTTGTGGGATGAAGCATCTGAATTTTCCACGATCAGAGATTCTCACTTTGGACAGTTTCAGTGAAATGTTTCCGTGCTTCAGCTCATCAGTGAATAACGTCGTTCTCCCTGTGAAGGATTTTCGTTTTTTACCCACAAGCTCCACACCATCACGCCACACGTAAACAAATCTGGAGTCAAGGTCAGGTCTCGTCCACTCCAACGTCAAACCAGTGACGTCCATCGCAGGCTTTATGTAACACGGCAACATGACGACATCGCCATGCATTGCCTTTATGGGCTGAGATGGACCAATCAGATTAGACTGACCTGTAAACACAAATGTTTGTATTAATGGATATAACTGAGCTCTGTTAATGACGTTGTGATTTATTCTGCTGTCTGAAATAAACACAGAGGATATGCTGCTGCAGCTCTGTGTCTGTTGGTGGACGTTACCTTCACAGAATCGTCTTAGGAGAAGATAGAACACCAAAACCCAGACAGCTCTCAGCTCAGATCTGTTTGTCTGAGGAAACATCATGGAGCTCTGAAGATGAATAGAAGACAATGAAATTATTGTTAATTTACAGGACGACTGGATAGAAAAATACAACTAGTCAGTCATGTCTGGGCACATGTTGCCAGGTTTTTGTGTTTACCCTGAAAAAAAAGCAGTTTATTGTGAGTTAGAATGAAAAAGATGGATTTGGATGAATCAAGATTCACTTACAGATTCTAAACAGATTACAGGGTAAATTTTAAAATGCATAAATAAAGTGTCACAGATTTCACCAACTGACTCCTATTTAATCAGTTTTCATTGAGTTTGGTATCAATCTCTGAATTCAGGTTCTCTAATGAGTGATCCAGGGGTAATTATTGCTCTGTTAATAAGATGAAGACAGATTGTAGCTTTGATAATGTAATGGTAATTTTATACCACGTATATTCAACCCAGACCCTTTGTCTTCCCAGACACAAAGTAAAGCAGGATGTCTCAGGTGTGAAACAGGTTTCCTGCAGCAGATGATAATAAAACTCAGAGGCTTTGTTTGATTCCTGGGTGGGACGGTCTTCAACTATAAATATATAAATGTCAGGGTTCTTCACTATTCAGACTGCCTGTGTGTGACTAAACTTCTTTGTAAAGAATAAACCTTGTCGGCCGACACAAGTCTCATATTCACTGTTTCACCGGAAGCAAAATAATTCCACAACAATAAATATAATATATATAAACACTCACTGAAATAATCCCCCAACAGATGCACTAACAAAACCAACTGTGCCCAGACTGACTAGAATAACCTTTAAAAAAATGTAAACTTACATTTTTACACACACACACACACACACACACACACACACACACACACACACACACACAGTTTAATCTATAATCATTAAACATGTTCTATGAATCAGACTATTGTCTGATATTCCTATGACTTACATATAAATGTATAAATTATAAGTCTTGATAAACTATATATTATGACTATATATATACTATATAAAACTATATATAGAATATTATGTTATATTATAAATGTAGGAAAAGGAGTAGTAGAGTGTAATAAATATCGGGGCATCCGGGATTCGAACCCGCGACTGACTGTTGTAAATCAACATTGATTAATGATAGCTGTTAGCACAATTTAGCTAAAGCAGCTAACTGATTTATCTGGAAGATTTCTGGCGCCAAACTAGAAAAACATTACTTTATACATGTATTGATGTTCTTCTCTGTGTTAAATGACATTTATACTTTAACTTCTGTAGCTAAAGACGTTAAAACATGTAGATATTAATGTATTTATATAACACCAGGTTCTAGTTTTACGTTCCAAAGTCTAGTTTGTGACTAATGACAGAGGCGACTCCCTGCAACAATAAGCTAATAAAAACTAACAACAGAAAAAAAAAACTAAACTAAAACTAAAAAAAACTAAAGAACAGAAACAATTAAACTGTCGTCTACCTACATCTAAAACACATTTATACATCCAATAATAATAATAAATACAGATTCTACACAAATCAAACATGAGACAAAGACAAGGTGTCCTACCTGTAGGAAGTCATTGAGCTGAATGATGTGTCAATCATTAACCTGCTGACCTTTACTCTCTGTCTGCTACGGAAATTATATTATATTAATTATATAATAAGTAAGTGAGTAAGAGAGTGACCATATAAAATAAATGATAAAACTGTTAAATGAATGCATTGATGGTTTTATTTAGAAGTGTGCTTAGAAGCGTGCACTCTAGATTCATATATATATATATATATATATATATATATATATATATATATATATATATATATGGCTGAATCTTGTCAAAGTCTTGTTAATGATGAGTTGATGATTAGAATCATGTGTTTGAGGAGATTCCTGAAACATGCAGGCAGCAGCTGTCCAACATCAGGAACATCTGTATTAGTTGTTTTCAGCATATTATTTATTTAAAAATCCTCATGGATTTGATGAATGAATCTTTTATATTAGGAATCATTAAAGTCCTTTGTGAGCTGCTCTGTCATCATCTCGACTTATTTCTAGAAGACAATATGTTTAGTATTAGAAAACAATGAGACAAATATAACATAAATGACATTACTTTATTGTCATAGAAAACTAAATACAAAACAGCTCCATTCAACAATAATATTGAACCAATGTACAAATATTAAATTACAAAAAACATCATCATTAATAAAGTCTTTATCTGTGTCACATTCTGTGGTTTAATCAAAATAAATCAAACTCCAACATTATTTCCAATAAAGTGTGTTTTAAGTCACAACCAACACAGAAACTGGACTTTAATAGAAACTGGTCTAATCAGAGTTAAACAGGTGTGTGGGGGCGGAGCTAATGAAGGAAGTAAAACACATAATAAAAGGACAACACAACATCTGTTTCTGTCTTTTTTCTTTCTTCATCAGTCAGTAAACTGAGGTTTTATTTCATTCATATTCTGCCTGATGTCTACATCCTTTCCTCCTCATCCTCCTCTTCCTCTCCTGGTTTTACAGGATTCTCTCTGTTCTTATTGACTGGACCAGTCCCTGCTACTTTCTCTGGGTCATTCTCTGTTTTTTCTTTTGGCTCATTTTGTGTATTTAAGTCAGTTGTAGATGTTTTTCCTCCTCCTGGCTCCTGGTTCTCCTGCAGTTCTGATTTATTCTCTTCTTCACGCTTCACATCTTCAGGTCCTTCAGCCAGTTGATCTTTGTGTGCTTCAGTATTTGTTGGATGTTCTTCGTCTGGTTCCTCTTTTTGCTCTGCTGGACATTGTTTTTCTTTACTTTTGGATTGATTCTCATCCTCTCTGTCTTCCTCATTTTTGTCCGGTTTACTCTCTTTCTCTTTTCTCTCCTTCTTATTCTCATCACTCGGTGGTTTATCTGAACTCTCTGATTCCTGATCACTTATTACAGAAGTCATTTTATTCTCTTCCTGCTCATTTACACCACCACTTTCTTTATTGTCCGGCTTATGCATTCCATCTGATTTATTCTCCTCATCAGGCTTCACATCTTCTCCTTGGTCCTGCTCTCTTACAGTATTTGTTGGGTTAGTTTTTTCCTGTTTACTCTCTTTCTCTCCTGCTGCTTCAGTCTTAGTTAAAACCTTCTTATTCTCATCACTCAGTGGTTTATCTGAACTCTCTGGTTCCTGATCACCTGTTACAGAAGTCATCTCATCCTCTTCCTGCTTATTCACACCACTTTGTTTTCCTGTTTCTACTGTAGGCAGCTGCTGTTTGTCCTGATTCATAACTTGAACCTGAAGTTCATGATGTCTCTGTCTTGTCTTCTTCTTTTCTTCACTCCAGCCTGTTCCTGCACTGACAGATGGTTTCTCTGCTTCTCTCTGGTCCAGGTGAGTTTTACTTCCTGTCTCATGCTGCTGGTGGACAACTGTTTCTTCCTTTGACTTTTTGAGGTTATTGTCGTCTTCTTCGTTGTCTGGACTCTTCATTTCTCCTCCAGCTGTTTGAAGCTCTCCTGTTTTCATCAGACGCATCAGTTCTGAATCATTTCTCTGTGGTTCTTCATCTTCTTGGCTCTTCCTGGTGTCTGTGTAGGACACAAATCAATAATATCTGCTGTAAATATGTCAAAATGACAACAATATGATGCACAAGATGATACACATATAAATACTATTCAAAAAAGAACAGAATAAATCAGTAATCTAATTAATCACAAGCTTTAGTACTTTTTTATTATTATTAAAGTTACATCACACAGACTTACTGTTTTGTCTACATTTCCACGCAGCAAATAAAACAACAGGGAGAAGAAGAATGATTCCAACAACCACAGTGATGAGGACAGGATCAACAGGATCCACAGGATCAACAGGATCAACAGGATCAACAGGATCAACAGGATCAACAGGATCAACAGGATCAACAGGATCAACAGGATCAACAGGATCAACAGGTTTAACAGGATCAACAGGTTTAACAGGATCAACTGAACTGGACGAGTTCTTGTAGAATTCATCTGAAATGATAAAACACAAAACAGTATTTATTTGAATGAGATCTCAACCTTCCACTGCAAAGAATTAAATCTTATCAGGTTCAAATATATTGTTATGGTACCATGGAACATAGTGAAGAAAACTAGAATTATCTTGTTCCACTGGCAGTTAATTGTACTTATTTTACGAGCAAATAAAAGGTCAGAACTATGAGATAAAAACACATCATTGTGATAAAAAGTCTAACAATTTAGTCTTGTTTCCTTAAAACTGGCATTAAATATGGATACCATATGGAAACAATCACTTCATCTTCATATTTCTAAAAAACTGTGATATAAAATGTAGGTTTTTATAGCTAGGTGTGAAAAGGGGGCTTTTATTTTGGAAGGACATAGAATTTATAAGGTCACATGACTATATATATATATATATATTATATATAAACAAGTCCAATTCATTAAAAAACATGTATAAAACTAACCCTAACCCACACACAAATAAAATCAAAGAAGAAGATGTGACGACTGACTTTTATATAAGTTGATGGTTTTTATTCTAATGAACATTCTAGTCTGGCTGCAGCAATGAGCTGATTTCTGTCAATAATGGATTTTCACTTGATTATCATGTATTATTTTATATGTATATTTATCAGCGTATATATACAGTGGTCATTCTGGTTTAATCAAAGAATTTGAGTAAATTACCATATGTTTCCAGTTTTACTGAGCAAGATCTTTGTCAGAACAGGAATTAATCTCCTGTCCCTAATCACCACCTGATGTATTAAGTGATTAAACAAATAAAACCCGACTGTTATTTGGTCATTTACAGTTTATCCACTGGTTCTTACCAACAAGTAGCTGAACAGTGATGTCTGTATTCAGGGATGGGATGAAGCATCTGTACGTTCCCTGGTCAGAGAGCTTCACTCTGGACAGTTTCAGGGAGCCGTCTCCATGTCTCAGGCCTTCGATGGACACTGACGTCCTCCCTGTGTAGAGCTGGTTCTGGTTCACCACCCAGTCTGCTCCGAACCGCCTCACATGGACAAACCTGGGGTCCAGGTCAGGTCTGGACCACTCCAGCATCTCGTCCATGGCGTCCACGGCCTGTTTCACGTGACATGGCAGAGTGACGTCATCGCCGACCTTCACCTTTAATGGTGGAGGTCGATCCATCACCTGGGAGTGACCTGAAGAGGAAAAGCCTGTTTTTAAAAGGATGAACTAAACCAAAGATGATTCATGGTAAATGTTAAATGGACTCAGTCAGCACCAGCCATGATTAGCATTTAAACAACGTTGTTAACTCCAAACCCACATTTCCTCACATTACCAGACAACAAATCAAGAGATAAGAGGAGTTAATCGACCAGTTGGTGTCTCTGTTTTATTCTGTACCAGTAATAGAGGGTTTGGCTATATAGTTGTAATTATATTTATATTTAATCTCTGTGAGGTTACTATTTACCTTCATTTCATTGTGTAATTTACCATGTAGACCAAAACTAATCTTAATAATCTGTTTAGTAGAGGACCCGTTCTACTTCCTGAGCCACAGCCGCCTCCAAAACCAGATTCTGTTTCTAACACTTATTCAATTCAAATCAATTGTATTTATAAGGCCCGATATCACAACACAGCTGCCTCACTGGGCTTCACAAAATTCAGTCCAATGACAGTGAGTCAGTGATACAGATGGATTAGTGACTCAGACATCCCCCATCCTTAGACCCTCCTTCTCAACAAGGAAAAACTCCAAAACCCAGTGGGAAAGAAGAAACCTGGGGGAGAATCACAGTGAAGGAGAGATCCACTCCTATGGATGGACAGACTCTAGATGAACCAGGACTGACAGACATCTGATGATGATGGATTAGTCTGTACAGATGTTTCAGTGTGTACAGATGTTTCAGTGAGTAGAGATGTTCAATGTGTACAGATGTTTCAGTGTGTAGAGATGTTTCAGTCTGTACAGATGTTTCAGTGTACAGATGTTTCAGTGTGTACAGATGTTTCAGTGTACAGATGTTTCAGTGTGTACAGATGTTTCAGTGTGTACAGATGTTTCAGTGTACAGATGTTTCAGTGTGTACAGATGTTTCAGTGTGTAGAGATGTTTCAGTGTGTACAGATGTTTCAGTGTGTACAGATGTTTCAGTGTACAGATGTTTCAGTGTGTACAGATGTTTCAGTGTACAGATGTTTCAGTGTGTACAGATGTTTCAGTGTACAGATGTTTCAGTGTGTACAGATGTTTCAGTGTGTACAGATGTTTCAGTGTGTACAGATGTTTCAGTGTACAGATGTTTCAGTGTGTACAGATGTTTCAGTGTGTACAGATGTTTCAGTGTACAGATGTTTCAGTGTGTACAGATGTTTCAGTGTATAGATGTTTCAGTGTGTACAGATGTTTCAGTGTGTACAGATGTTTCAGTGTGTACAGATGTTTCAGTGTACAGATGTTTCAGTGTGTACAGACGTTTCAGTGTGTAGAGATGTTTCAGTGTATAGATGTTTCAGTGTGTACAGATGTTTCAGTGTGTACAGATGTTTCAGTGTGTACAGATGTTTCAGTGTGTAGAGATGTTTCAGTGTGTACAGATGTTTCAGTGTGTACAGATGTTTCAGTGTGTAGAGATGTTTCAGTGTATAGATGTTTCAGTGTGTACAGATGTTTCAGTGTGTACAGATGTTTCAGTGTGTACAGATGTTTCAGTGTATACAGATGTTTCAGTGTGTACAGATGTTTCAGTGTGTACAGATGTTTCAGTGTGTACAGATGTTTCAGTGTACAGATGTTTCAGTGTGTACAGATGTTTCAGTGTGTAGAGATGTTTCAGTGTATACAGATGTTTCAGTGTGTACAGATGTTTCAGTGTGTACAGATGTTTCAGTGTATAGATGTTTCAGTGTGTACAGATGTTTCAGTGTGTAGAGATGTTTCAGTGTATACAGATGTTTCAGTGTGTACAGATGTTTCAGTGTGTACAGATGTTTCAGTGTATAGATGTTTCAGTGTGTACAGATGTTTCAGTGTGTACAGATGTTTCAGTGTGTACAGATGTTTCAGTGTACAGATGTTTCAGTGTGTAGAGATGTTTCAGTGTGTACAGATGTTTCAGTGTGTACAGATGTTTCAGTGTGTAGAGATGTTTCAGTGTGTACAGATGTTTCAGTGTGTACAGATGTTTCAGTGTACAGATGTTTCAGTGTGTACAGATGTTTCAGTGTGTACAGATGTTTCAGTGTGTAGAGATGTTTCAGTGTGTACAGATGTTTCAGTGTGTACAGATGTTTCAGTGTACAGATGTTTCAGTGTGTACAGATGTTTCAGTGTACAGATGTTTCAGTGTGTACAGATGTTTCAGTGTGTACAGATGTTTCAGTGTACAGATGTTTCAGTGTGTACAGATGTTTCAGTGTGTACAGATGTTTCAGTGTGTACAGATGTTTCAGTGTATAGATGTTTCAGTGTGTACAGATGTTTCAGTGTATAGATGTTTCAGTGTGTACAGATGTTTCAGTGTACAGATGTTTCAGTGTGTACAGATGTTTCAGTGTGTACAGATGTTTCAGTGTGTTGAGATGTTTCAGTGTGTACAGATGTTTCAGTGTGCACAGATGTTTCAGTGTGTACAGATGTTTCAGTGTGTACAGATGCTGTAGGGTGGGTCCAACCAGGCAGTTTCTGTCTCCATGAAGCATTTACGACTTCTCATCCTTTGATCAGGGTCGTTAAAGGTAATAATAAACTGCTGGTCTGTTACTGATCAACCCAGATGTTACCATGTTCAGCCTCTTATCTAACTGACCTCTGGAAGTCAAACAAGGTGATGATGTTCAAACAAATGAACCTGAGACACTTTCACTTTTGTCTGAGTGGTGATGGAGGACGGCTCCACCTGCTGGACTCACACTGCTGCTGGTCAGATTCATTCTGTCTCTGACACAACGTGTGGTGGAAACTAAAGAAGCAGAATAAATATAATGTCTGAAGGAAAAACATGAAACAATAAACCTCTAAAAGAAAAAAACCCTTTGAGCCATAAATGAAACGATTCTCTGGGAAGACTGATGTAGAGAAACTGAAAACTCAGACGTCAAAACATGTCCACCTCCAATTAACAAGTTTATTAACTGTACTACTACTAATTATAATAATAATTTAAAAAAACTCAATGTAGTGGGCTCAAAAATGTACATTTTATGTTCAGAATTCAATTGAAGCAAAAACAAATTCCTTCAAATATAATGAGACGTCTGCATCTAAAGCCATAAACTCTACAAACATGATAAAGTCAACTCAGCTCTATCTTTGTTATTCAGAACATAGTTGATGTTTCTGCTGTATACAGTAGTATTACCACTTAAATTCTATAATAATTAGTGCCATATTTGAGTGAATATGTTACCTCTATGACAAACTGTCAGCAGGAGAAAAGGAAAAAGAAGGAAAATCACAGCTTGGAATTCCATGAGTCCAGATTTACAGGAAAATCCATGGACCTGATGCAGCTTCCTGCAGCACATCCTGCTAATACAAAACAAATCAATTAATGAATTAAAATAATAAAAATAATTCTCAGAAAAAGGACATGGGTAAAAGCTCATTTTTACTTTCTGTCTGTCGACTGTGAAGTAATAAAAGATCAGGCAGCAAACTCACCTTTATGTTCATAAAATCTGTTTAATTTACTCAAAATGTAGATTCAAACTACTGCAGAAAGTTTAATTTGAAACAGATTTCTTACCTTTTGCATAAATTCATTCACTTCGAAACGCTTCACAGTCCTTTAATCAAATCCACGGATATGATCCTGCTCTTATCTACAGTCCATAAACCAGACAGCACACTGCAAAAAGTGAAACCAAATCAGGTTAAAATATTTGTTGTTTGTATTATTCGTCCAATATTGAGTAAAATGATGTTGAATTATCTGATTCTGTTTGCAGATAATCATTTAATAATAATAATTTAAATTAATCCTTGATTTTCATCAATTTAATCTTGTTTTAAGAGCAGATATGAGATAAAACGTTGACAAAAAGATGACAATATGATAAAAATTAGCCATAAATATTGAAATAAGAAAAAATATCAGCCAGTGTAATTCAATCATTCATGATAATTTTACTCACTATTGAATTCATTGTACCAAAAACAATGATACACAGATAAATGACATGTCTGCTGATTTACTGCAGGGGACAGAGGAGGACTTTATTCAGGTTCACTGTGTTCAGCTTTACCACTGACTTTAATTCATTACAATAAAGGCTGTTTATTCATTATAAACTAGAATATTCATGATATAATGGATCAGTTTGTTTCAGCTCATTTGTCTCCTCCTGTTGTTGTAATGTCATGTTATATGTGTATAAAGTTCATGAATAAAGATCTGATGTTTATTTCATATACTTATAAAATCTGTGCCAATCACCATATTGTGTTTAATGTTTAACATATTAATGTATATATTACAGACTTTGGCCTCAAGTTCAAGTACATAAGTGGAGCAGAAACCATTTTAATTTAAACTGTAGAATAATATTTCCTGTGGTTTTAATGGTGACATTAAACTCTATAATAACTGGATGCAGGGCTACAAGAAGATGAATGTAATGAGATGTAGAACAATCTGAATCCAAAGTCCACGTCATAAACCACAGCAGATAAATTCTGGATCAATGATTTACTAGTTTACAACAGTTACAGTAACTGTGCATTAACAGTCTACTGAAAGAACAACACTTCACACAGCAGGTAAGTCTCCTTCTAATTCTGATATTTAACCTTCATGTTTCATCTAACTTCTATTTTAAACCTCTGTCTCTTCTTATCGATAGTAACAGTGGTTCTGTACTAATACTCTATAACAGCTCATTAGTATATTTAAAACCTTTGTGTGTGAACGATATACAGTATACAGTCTACCAGTCTACCTGCCCTCGTCTGTGTGACACCTGACTGCTTGTAATTACATCCACCTGTGTCTCGTTTGCCTCTGTGTGTCTGGACTTAACCTCCATCATTTCTCTGTTCTGTGTCTGATCGTCTGCTTGTTTCCTCCTGTGTAAAGAAGCATTTTGTGTCTATGTTTCCTGACTGTGATCTAGTTTTTTTGTGCTTTCTTGATTTTCCTTTTTTTGACCTTTGTGGATTTACCCGTTGACCCTCTAATTTACCTTTATCTCATTTTTGGATTTTTCCACTTTTTCCCCTTTTTTCCCTATGTGTACTGGTGTACTTTTTGTACAACCTTATGAACAGTTTTTGTTTATTTTGTCCTGTTTTAGTCTCGGTTTCTGGTGTAGACCTTAACAATTACATGGACACACTGATATTATTTATAAGATGTGATGTTATATCAGTAGGAATGAAGAGTTCTAACATGAGAAGAACATCATGTAGAACATGGTGGTTCACTAAAACACTAATAAAATCCACCAATCAGAAGAATTTATTCACTCCAATAAACTGTTGCAGCTGCAGTTATTATTAGTTATTTGTCCTAAACAACAACTCTAACTCTATTTCCATTTATTGTGTCACTGATCTCTTTCAGGATGTTTCACCTGACTCACAGACAGAAGCTTCCATCTCCACTCACCACCCTCAGTGTTGTGGTTTTCCAGCTGCTCCTAACACAGTCTTGTAGAGGTAACTAACACATAAACTATCCATCTTCTACCACTTATCTGGGTTAGGTCACAGGGGCAGCAGGTTCAGCAGAGAATCCCAGAGTTTCCTCTCTCTGGACACATCGTCCAGGTCTTACCAGGAGAACCCTAAGGTGTTCCCAGACCAGCCAAGAGACATAGTCTTTCCAGTGTGTCCTGGGTCTTCTTCAGGTCTGGAACACCTCAACATAGAGGCATCCAGGAGGCTCCTATTGATGTTGGTGGATCTCATCCACCCCCAAGGGCGTCCTAGTGCCAAATGTACATGTGGAAATCCATATGCCTTAAAGTTGTGTTTGTTATGGACAATCCATGATGAGCAATCCAACAACAAAGCACCACTTGGGTTCAGATGACACCACTCCAGGTCTCACTGTCATTGCCCACATGAGCATTAAAGTCCACCAGCAGAACAAGGGAGTCCCCAGAAAGCGCACTCCATTTGGGTGGGTGCTTGGTGGAGCATAAGCAAAGACGACACTCAGGACCCGTCCCCCCACCTGAAGTCTAAGGGAGGCCACCATCTTGTTCACTGCTTCCCAATGTACAGGCACCAAGCTGGGGGGGAACAATCATTCCACAACCCCTGCTACTCTAGAGTGGTGGAGAATCCAACCCTCTTCAAAGAAACTGGTTCCAGGGTTCACATTGTGCATCAAGGCGAGCCTGACTATATCCAGCCAGTACCACTTGCATCAGAATTTAACAAAGCAACTGTTCCTACTGGGCATGTCTGGATAAAACTTACACATATTATTCAACTTTCAAAGATCATATGATGTGTGAGAATCTGTGTTATCAAATCAACTGATGAAAGATGATATACTTTTAACTCACTGTAACAGCAAAGAATAAATGTTTGTGTTTCTTCCAGGTCAGTCTCAGTTGATTGGTCCATCTCAGCCAATAGTGGCAATGGTTGGTGATGACATCATTCTGTCGTGTCACCTGGAACCTGTAGTTGATGTTTCTGCAGAGATATTGGAGTGGACGAGGTCAGACCTGAAGCCCAGATTGGTCCATAGGTGGTATGCTGGTCAGGACTTTGAGAAAGAAAGAAATCCATCCTACAAGGGAAGATCATCTCTGATCACTGAAGAGCTGAAGCATGGAAACATTTCACTGAAACTCTCCAAAGTAAAAGTGTCTGATGAGGGAAAGTATAAATGTGAAATTTCACTAAGAGATGAACAGGCTTTTGTTCTACTTGTTGTTGGTACGTAGACACAAACTTGTAGACATTCATTTTTATCAGGTTATTTTCTTATTTTAATAGTTATTGAATTTGGTCCATAGCATCAATATATTCCACTTTCACCTTTTCTAAATGTTTCCTTTGCTCATCACCAGGTGCTGTGTCCTCACCTGTCCTCAGTTTATCAGGGCTGAACAGAGACAGAGGAGCAGTGGAGTTTCTTTGTAAGTCTGGAGGCTGGTATCCAAAGCCTAAGGTGTTGTGGCTGGACGGTGAGGGAAAGCTCCTCTCTGCTGGACCTACAGAGACAGTCAGAGGTCCTGATGACCTCTATACTGTCAGCAGCAGACTGACTGTGGAGAACAGACTCAGCAACAGCTTCACCTGTAGAGTCCACCAGAACCACATCAACCAGACCAGAGACACTCACATTACTGTTACAGGTAGAAGTTGTTATCAATGTTTAAAATATCTGAGGTTGTTTTATATGAACGTCATGTTATTCTGTGTTTTTATTATTTCAGATGATTTCTTCATGTTCCAGCCTGATTCTACTGGTTCTATCATTATTGGTTTATCTGTTAGTTTGGCTGTAATTTGCATCGTGTTGATTGTTGCAGTCGTTTCTTTTGTCTGGAGGAGAAACATGATGAGTAAGTCACTAATTATTTACAGTGTTTTGTAGATATCAACTAATTCTGAGTCAGAATATTATTAACAACTAATTTACAAGTGGATTATACAGTGGAAAAGACTCAATAGTGTAAATGACATTTCCTTTGATCACAGTGTTAATATTTTATTGATTATAGAGAAGTGACAGATGTTGCAGCGTTTCTACTTTTACTCTTAATCACTCATCTCAATTTATAATAATGAACTTTTGTATAAAACATTTCAGACCAAAATATGAAAAATATATATATGAACACATACATCATATGTTCTGGTACGTTACTAAAATGCAGTATTTATATACTTTAATGTCTGGTCTTTATTTTTACAGAAAGAATAAACCAGGAGGAAACTGAGAGAGGAGAAAATCAGAATGTTTGTAAAAGTAATAAGAGTGAAATGCAGCGTTTGACTGAAGGAACAGAGACAGAACCACTCAACAAGAATCAAACAGTGTCAGAAAACAACAAGGTAAGAAAATTCACAATAGAGTCATTTAAAAGAAACAAGAGCATCTCAGAGAAGTAAAGTGTGAACATGAAGGTCACAGCAGTCGTACCAAGCTGCTGCTGCAGATAAAATCATTATTTATGATCACATGATCACACAGAAGAAACTAAATACTGATGATTGATCACAGAGAAACTCACAAGTTACTAAATGCTGATTCATTCACATGATGATTCATGGCAGCTTCATAGAATAAGGATTTAGTGTGTGTGTAAAACTATATGTAAATGACAACAATGATATTGTGCATTTGATGCATTAAAACACACAATAAGGTTAAAGTGTCAGAGGTCAAAGGTCCAGTTTGTCGACTGCAGGTTGGTTCACTGATCAGCTGTTACCTGGGTTTATTAATGTGTTCCTACAACTGTCCACTTCAGGATTGTTCTATCTCTGATTCCATATATTTATATGACTACTACACAACTACTGTCTCTGTTCTTCTCTCCTCTCTCACATTAAGGAGCAGCAGCTCCAGGAGGAGCAGAGGAGGAGGAAGGAGGCTGAGGAAAGACTGAAGATGTTAGAAGAGGAGATGGAGACCATGAAGAAGAAGGAGGTTTGTCTCCTCACAAATTAGACTGAACTGTGTTCAGTCTAGATATTTGAATATTTGTAGATGATCTTATTTTTTCATAATGATAATGATTTCACAATGATGTTGTGCATTTGATGCATTAAAACACTGTTGTACCAGCTTCACTCATGGCTCCATTAAAATGTTGTGTCTTACACTAATTGTTTAGATGATATTGTCGATCAAAGAATCAATAATTATTTGAAATTATAATTCCTTCATTAGAATTAGAGTTTAAATATAAAGTTCTATAGTTGGGGCTCAGAGACAATTCACTCATTCAGTCTCATATATCACTCTAAACTATTTGGAGGTCTGGTTAACAATGAACTTAATAACCTGGATCATCGTATAAATAGTTATTAATAGTTGGAGGATTCAGAGGTTGGAATAATTCATCATTGAACAACATTAAAGAAGCAGCATGTGTTACTAAAAAGCATTTATTCATAAAAACACAAAGTAAAACACACAATAAACAATCTAAACTAAATGGGTCTATGTACATGTGAATGCATGTGTGTGTGGAAGACAAAGGAAAAAGGTTGAGTCACCATGTAAATGTGTGTCTCACATTAAGGAGCAGCAGCTCCAGGAGGAGCAGAGGAGGAGGAAGGAGGCTGAGGAAAGACTGAAGATGTTAGAGGAGATGGAGACCATGAAGAAGAAGGTTCATATTCACCTTAATGACATTATAACAGATTCATGGAGTTAAACTTTACTTTTTACACAAAAACCAACAAACTAAACAAGTGACTTGTTTTATTCACATTTATCTTCTCTCCTTCCAGTTGGAAGAGAAACAAGCTGAAGTTGATCAGCTCCAGTCAGAGAAGCAAAGAAATGATTCAACCTTCAGAGAAGAAACTCAGAGGCTGCAGCAGGAGCTGGAGACCAAGAACAAGGAGGTTTGTCTCCTCACTTCAGATTTAATGTGTCAGACTGAACATGAGGTTTTAATAGTGTTGTTTTACTCATGTCTTTATGTTACATGTCTCTATTTCTACCAGTTGGAAAACAAAGCTGCTGAGTCACATTCTTTGGTGAGTTGTCATTTTGAAGTTTCCTCTAGAAACTATAAACTCAGCAAAGGAAACAGTGAATGATCCATTTCTATAATATAATCATTATTTATGTAGAGCAGGAAAACTCATAGTTTAATAATCTATAGAAACCTGTATGTTGATAGTGAATAAGAAATAATTGTGATAGATTGATTGTGAATTGATCACATTACCTAACAAACAACCTGCTTTGTCTCTGTTCATCTCTCTCCGCTTGTCTCAGTTTAAAAGGAAAAAAAAAAATAATCAGCAGCTCCAGGATCATCATCAGAGGAGGAGGAAGGAGGCTGAGGAAACACTGAAGGTGTTAGAAGAGGAGATGGAGACCATGAAGAAGAAGGTTCATATTCACCTTAATGACATTATAACAGATTCATGGAGTTAAACTTTACTTTTTATACCAACAAACTAAACAAGTGACTTGTTTTATTCACATTTATCTTCTCTCCTTCCAGTTGGAAGAGAAACAAGCTGAAGTTGATCAGCTCCAGTCAGAGAAGCAAAGAAATGATTCAACCTTCAGAGAAGAAACTCAGAGGCTGCAGCAGGAGCTGGAGACCAAGAACAAGGAGGTTTGTCTCCTCACTTCAGATTTAATGTGTCAGACTGAACATGAGGTTTTAATAGTGTTGTTTTACTCATGTCTTTATGTTACATGTCTCTATTTCTACCAGTTGGAAAACAAAGCTGCTGAGTCACTTTCTTTGGTGAGTTGATGGTGAATAAGAAGAAATTGTGTCAGAAACTAGATGAACTGTGTTGTTGCTGCAAACATCATCAAACACTGATGTTCTCTTCATAACAGAATATTTGTAGATATTATTTATTCATATTTGTCAGTGTGGTGTGATCACATGACCTAACAAACAACCTGCTTTGTCTCTGTTCATCTCTCTCCTCTTGTCTCTGTTTAAGTGGAAGATATTTAATAATCAGCAGCTCCAGGAGGAGCAGAGGAGGAGGAGGAGGGAGGCTGAGGAAAGACTGAAGGTGTTAGAAGAGGAGATGGAGACCATGAAGGAGGAGGAGGTTTGTCTCCTCACTTCAGATTTAATGTGTCAGACTGAACATGAGGTTTTAATAGTGTTGTTTTACTCATGTCTTTATGTTACATGTCTCTATTTCTACCAGTTGGAAAACAAAGCTGCTGAGTCACGTTCTTTGGTGAGTTGTCATTTTTCTCTGAAGTTTCCTCTAGAAACTATAAACTCAGCAAAGGAAACAGTGAATGATCCATTTCTGTAATATAATCATTATTTATGTAGAGCAGGAAAACTCATAGTTTAATAATCTATAGAAACCTGCATGTTGATAGTGAATAAGAAGAAATTGTGATAGATTAATTGTGAATTGATCACATGACCTAACAAACAACCTGCTTTGTCTCTGTTCATCTCTCTCCACTTGTCTCAGTTTAATTGGAAGATATTTAATAATCAGCAGCTCCAGGAGGAGCAGAGGAGGAGGAAGGAGGTTGAGGAGGAAATTCAGACCCTGAAAAAACAGCTGGAGACAAACAAAGAGGTTTTTATTTGTACATTTAAACAAATGATTTCTGTCTCTTAGTTTAGTTTGTGTTCAGTTTCACTTCAGATCATTGATCATTAATAATTTACTCATTTAAAGTGTAAATCATGTGTGTGTTCTCTCTCTCAGCCTGAAACCTATAAACATAAAGTGGAGGAGCTTCAGTCTTCTACAGCCAGTGGAGGTTCAGTCAGTGGATTCATCTCTGTGGAGAAGGTCGACCTGAACGGCAAATTTGTTGTTCTCAAAAACGATTCTGATAAGGTAAAGTGTTTGTTGATGAACTCTGTATGAGTCTCTGAGTGTCTCCATTACTTCATGGATCATTCAAACCTCATTAAAAACCTGCTGTTCTCTAGTTATTATTAATCCACACAAACTCTACAGTTTGTGTCTATATTCACTAAACATGTTGTGTTATCTCCACGTCTCTAATTAATGACACTTTACTTTTTCTATAAAGATTTAATTTACAGACAAACAGAATATAACCAGTTAACATGCTGTTATACTTCAATTCACTTCTGTGTCTCCTGCAGGATCAACAGCTGGAAGGTTCTGAGATCCACATACGAGTGGACGACAATGAACCCATCATATACACATTTAAGAAGTTCATACTCAAGGCTTCAAAGAAAGTCACTGTGAGTTCTTCTTGATTCATCAATTTGTTTGTTTCTTTTTTCTTTCTTTAGTTATTTATTATTTGCTCAACTCTCTCGAACATTTCAAGACTTTTGTGAAGTAAAGTTTCCTGGTTTCAGGTCTGGGCTTCAGGTTGTATCAGGGTTGAGACTGGTTCTAACCTGGTGTGGAGGAACCAGAAACCCTGGGTTCCTAGAGATAAACTGCAGGTGACAGTCTTCAGCAGCAGTGGAGAGGTCTGACATCACCTCACATCACACACTTCACCAAATCCACTCTATGGCCAAAAGTATGTGGACACACACACCTTTCACACACTGGGTCTGTTTCTCATGGTTTGTTCTGGTCTCTTAGTTCCAATAAACTCAGATCTTCATGTTTCAGTGAACAAAGATGTTTTAGAAAACTGTGAACTGTGTCCACATACATTTGGCCTCATTGTGTAATTATTAACCAGATGTTGTTGTTTTACTTTTAGCTGCAGGACAACATTAATATTAATATCAGTATTTGGCTTTTTCTTGATCCAACAGCAAATATCCACAGAAACAGTCACAAGAACATGACAGTGAAAACAGTGAACATCAGACCATCAGGACTCGGATCCTCCTGCAGAATCCTCACATTAATGTAATGTAATGATCTGTAAATGTGGTCATGTGACTTTTTAACGTGGAATCAAAGAATGATCGACATTATTCTCACGCCGTCGTTCTTGTGGTGAATCAAACTATTGGAAACATGTTGAGACTGAAATGTTGTGAAGCTGAAGTCTGTTTGTATTTTATTTGTAAAGCTGTTTGTTTTATTTCTGCTGTAAATATATTTTAGTCACAAACAACAATGAACTGTTTAATACATTTAACTTAACTAAAATCTTTCTGTTAAACACAGGGCTCCTGTTCAAATGTTATTTCATTACAACTTAAGAAGAAAAATGTGCTCATTGATTGTAAAAATTAAGAAAAACTGATAATAAACATTCAACTGGTGCCTGAGCATCATCAGCATCTTCTTCATCATACACATATTATTATTATTTGAATTTATTTCTCATGATGACACAGGGACATATTATTGAACGGGCAGCAGTTTATTTACACTACAGCAGATTCAGTATCACATATAGCAAAAAAATGATTTAATATTATACTGAACATGTGACATAAGAATCTGGAAAAAGAAATAAAAACAGAAACAACATATTTAGTGAATAGAGAGAAACAATAAAAACACACATTGTCCCTGAGTTAAAACTATATTCATGAAACTCACAGTTCTTTTCAACATTTTTCCTGTTCATGTGTGTATCTTATGGTTTTTATGTCCAAAATATCAAACACACAAAGCTAAAAGTCACCTGTTGTCTCACTGCACAGGTAAATTATACTGAAAAGAAGAATATATGACCAAATAATACAAATATAAAAAGACAGAAATGTCAGAAGTTGCAGTAAAATGTCCCTTAACTCCTCTACTACTTCCTCTGCATACAATAAATTAAAGCAGAATATTTTCTTTAATTTATTTATTTTGATTTTTTACATATGTAGTGACATTGTCCATGTTTTTTTTAATTAATGAATTATTTGACGTTACAAAAATAATAAAGACGTTAATTTCCCAACGATAGAATTCTGGGTTGCTAGGCGACGGGAGTAGAAGCGGGAAAAGCTGGTGACGTAATGGATAGTTCAGACGGGGAGCTCGGTGCAGAAAGAAGGTTTCAGCGTTATCCACAACGGTTATTCAGCGAAGAAGCAACAAAAAGTTTTTTTACTATGTTTACTCTGTCATTTTAACAGGATGCAGTATATGTTTGTTTCTAGTTTATTAATTGCAAATTTAACAACAATACATTTAAATCCACATTAGTAGGATTTTCAAAATCATCCAATTAAACATCTGTTTGTTCAAAATTCATGAACAGTGTGTTTTATCTTCTTTAAAAAACATTTTTATTGAACAAGTTTCTTCTTTAATTTTCCTTCTTAAAACACATAGTTTATAGTAGAGAACAGATGTTTTCTGACTCTAATCATCAGTGTTTATTTTAAGAGGCAGCAGTCGACAGTAAATGTCTGATATTTATTTCATATACTTATAAAATCTGTGCCAATCACCATATTGTGTTTAATGTTTAACATATTAATGTATATATTACAGACTTTGGCCTCAAGTTCAAGTACATAAGTGGAGCAGAAACCATTTAATTTAAACTGTAGAATATTATTGTCTGTGGTTTTAATGGTGACATTAAACTCTATAATAACTGGATGCAGGGCTACAAGAAGATGAATGTAATGAGATGTAGAACAATCTGAATCCAAAGTCCACGTCATGAACCACAGCAGATAAATTCTGGATCAATGATTTACTAGTTTACAACAGTTACAGTAACTGTGCATTAACAGTCTACTGAAAGAACAACACTTCACACAGCAGGTAAGTCTCCTTCTAATTCTGATATTTAACCTTCATGTTTCATCTAACTTCTATTTTAAACCTCTGTCTCTTCTTATCGATAGTAACAGTGGTTCTGTACTAATACTCTATAACAGCTCATTAGTATATTTAAAACCTTTGTGTGTCAACGATATACAGTATACAGTCTACCAGTCTACCTGCCCTCGTCTGTGTGACACCTGACTGCTTGTAATTACATCCACCTGTGTCTCGTTTGCCTCTGTGTGTCTGGACTTAACCTCCATCATTTCTCTGTTCTGTGTCTGATCGTCTGCTTGTTTCCTCCTGTGTAAAGAAGCATTTTGTCTCTATGTTTCCTGACTGTGATCTAGTTTTTTGTGTTTTCTTGATTTCCCTATTTTGACCTTCGTGGATTTACCCGTTGACCCTCTAAGTTACCTTTATCTAATTTATTGAACCTTTTTTCCCTATGTGGACACCTTCAGTTATGAACTTTTTGTACAACCGTATAAACAGTTTTTGTTTATTTTGTCCTGTTTTTGACTCTGAGCTTTGAATAAAGCTGCTCCTGAACTGGTTCTGCACTAGAGTCTCGGTCTCTGGTGTAGACCTTAACAATTACATGGACACACTGATATTATTTATAAGATGTGATGTTATATCAGTAGGAATGAAGAGTTCTAACATGAGAAGAACATCATGTAGAACATGGTGGTTCACTAAACACTAATAAAATCCACCAATCAGAGGACTTTATTCACTCCAAACCAATAAACTGTTGCAGCTGCAATTATTATTAGTTATTTGTCCTAAACAACAACTCTAACTCTATTTCCATTTATTGTGTCACTGATCTCTTTCAGGATGTTTCTCCTGACTCACAGACAGAAGCTTCCATCTCCACTCACCACCCTCAGTGTTGTGGTTTTCCAGCTGCTCCTAACACAGTCTTGTAGAGGTAACTAACACATAAACTATCCATCCATCTTCTACCACTTATCTGGGTTAGGTCACAGGGGCAGCAGGTTCAGCAGAGAATCCCAGAGTTTCCTCTCTCTGGCCACATCGTCCAGGTCTTACCAGGAGAACCCTAAGGTGTTCCCAGACCAGCCAAGAGACATAGTCTTTCCAGTGTGTCCTGGGTCTTCTTCAGGTCTGGAACACCTCAACATAGAGGCATCCAGGAGGCTCTTCACTAGATGGGCAAGCCAACTGGCATCTTATCTGGCTCCTCTTGATGTTGGTGGATCTCATCCACCCCCAGGGCCTTGCTTTTTGACTACCTCTGTGATCAGAGCCCCAGAGACAGGCAAGCCCACGATTGGGTGCCCAGACTTCACTTCACAAGTGAAGTATGTGCTGGTGTGATTGAGGAGGACTTTGAAGTATTCCCCCCATCGACTCAGTTTGCCTGTGAGGTCAGCAGTATTCTGCCCCCACTGAACACAACATTGACAGTGCCCTACTTCCCCCTCCTCAACCGGTGGATGGTGGTCCAGAACCTCCTTTAAGACATTCAGAAGTCGATCTCCTTGGCCTCACCAATCTCTTCCTAAGACTGAGCCCTGAGCGCTCCCCTTGGCATTTCAATGCCCATCAGCTACTTCAAGAGTCCCACAGGCCAGAAGGAGTCTGTAGGACTCCTTCAGCTTGATAACATCCCTCTGTGTCCACCAGTGGGTTTGTGGGTTGTCACAGAGACCGACAACCTTATGCCCACAGCTGGCCAACTCAACAATGGAGGCACGGAATAAGGGCCACTCGGTTTCAATGTCCCCCCGTTCCCATGTGATGTGGCTGAAGCTCTCCTGGAGATGTTATTTTAATCTCTTCCTGACAGGAGATTCAGTCAGACATTCCCAGCAAACCCTCATAGAACATTTGGGTCTGTCAGGTCTGACCGGCCTCCTCCCTCACCATCGGCACCAACTCACCACCAGGTGCTGATCAGTTGACAGCTCCGCCCCCATCTTCTCCAGAGGGTTTAAAGACATGAAGCCTCAAGTCCAACAACACGACCACAAAACCGATCATTGAACTGTGGCTAAGTGCATCAAGGTGCCAAGAGGTCATGTGGACAGAAGATTACAGAAGAAGTTTACTAGTACAGAATAACAAAGAGCTCACTCACTGTAATTGCTGATGTGAGCATTGAAGCAAAACAAGGGAGTCTCCAGAACGAGCACCATCCAACACCCTATCCAAGGACTCCAAAAAAGATGGGTACTCTGAGCTGCCGTTCAGTGCCTAGGCACAGACAGTCAAGACTTGTCCCTCCACCCAAAGGGAAGTTACCCTCATGTCCATCGGGGTAAACCCCAATGTACAGGCACCAAATAAGGGGGAAATTCCCACCCACGGTCTGTGCCTCTCACCAGGTGCAACTTCAGAGTGGTAGAGAGTCCAGCCCCTCCAAGTAAACTGGTTCCAGAGTCCATGTTGTGCGTCGAAGTGAGCCAGACTATATCTCTTATCCTGTTTCTCCTCTGCAGCTCTGCCCCATGCTTCTACTACTCTAACTGCAGTGCAAGAAAGAAATGAACCACTATTTTCATAAAGGACTAGTTTTTAACGGTTATTTATGAAATAACCGTTTCATAAATAACCGTTGCATTTCAACATTTAAATAAAGGTTATAACAACATCTAAATGACAGTTTGTGTCAGCAAATCAACTGATGACAGATGATATACTTCTAGCTCACTGTAATGAAAATAGTTTAAAAGTGATTAACAGGAATAAATAGTCATTTGTTCTTCTTCCAGGTCAGTCTCAGATGATTGGTCCATCTCAGCGAATAGTGGCGATGGTTGGTGATGACATCATTCTGTCGTGTCACCTGGAACCTGCAGATGATGTTTCTGCAGAGATATTGGAGTGGACGAGGTCAGACCTGAAGCCCAGATTTGTCCATGTGTGGCGTAATCGTCTGGACTTTGAGAAAGCAAGAAATCCATCCTACAAGGGAAGATCCTCTCTGAACACTGAAGAGCTGAAGCATGGAAACATTTCACTGAAACTCTCCAAAGTAAAACTGTCTGATGAGGGAACTTATAAATGTGACATTCCATCTAGACATGAACACACTTTTGTTCAGCTTGTTGTTGGTACGTAGACACAAACTTGTAGTTTTTTCATTTTTATCAGATTATTTTGAATAGTTATTGAATTTGGTCCATAGCATCAATATTTTCCACTGACACTTATTCTAAAAGTTTCCTTTGTTCATCACCAGGTGCTGTGTCCTCACCTGTCCTCAGTTTAAAATCATTTTTTAAAATATCTGAGGTTGTTTTTATATGAACGTCATGTTATTCTGTGTTTTTATTATTTCAGATGATTTCTTCATGTTCCAGCCTGATTCTACTGGTTCTATCATTAGTGGTTTATCTGTTAGTTTGGCTGTAATTTGCATCGTGTTGATTGTTGCAGTCGTTTCTTTTGTCTGGAGGAGAAACATGATGAGTAAGTCTCTAATTATTTACAGTGTTTTGTAGATATCAACTAATTCTGAGTCAGAATATTATCAACAACTAATTTACAAGTGGATTATACAGTGGAAAAGACTCAATAGTGTAAATGACATTTCCTTTGATCACAGTGTTAATATTTTATTGATTATAGAGAAGTGACAGATGTTGCAGCGTTTCTACTTTTACTCTTAATCACTCATCTCAATTTATAATAATGAACTTTTGTATAAAACATTTCAGACCAAAATATGAAAAATATATATATGAACACATACATCATATGTTCTGGTACGTTACTAAAATACAGTATTTATATACTTTAATGTCTCGTCTTTATTTTTACAGGAAGAATAAAACAGGAGGAAACTGAGAGAGGAGAAAATCAGAATGTTTGTAAAAGTAATAAGAGTGAAATGCAGCGTTTGACTGAAGGAACAGAGACAGAACCACTCAACAAGAATCAAACAGTGTCAGAAAACAACAAGGTAAGAAAATTCACAATAGAGTCATTTAAAAGAAACAAGAGCATCTCAGAGAAGTAAAGTGTGAACATGAAGGTCACAGCAGTCGTACCAAGCTGCTGCTGCAGATAAAATCATTATTTATGATCACATGATCACACAGAAGAAACTAAATACTGATGATTGATCACAGAGAAACTCACAAGTTACTAAATGCTGATTCATTCACATGATGATTCATGGCAGCTTCATAGAATAAGGATTTAGTGTGTGTGTAAAACTATATGTAAATGACAACAATGATATTGTGCATTTGATGCATTAAAACACACAATAAGGTTAAAGTGTCAGAGGTCAAAGGTCCAGTTTGTCGACTGCAGGTTGGTTCACTGATCAGCTGTTACCTGGGTTTATTAATGTGTTCCTACAACTGTCCACTTCAGGATTGTTCTATCTCTGATTCCATATATTTATATGACTACTACACAACTACTGTCTCTGTTCTTCTCTCCTCTCTCACATTAAGGAGCAGCAGCTCCAGGAGGAGCAGAGGAGGAGGAAGGAGGCTGAGGAAAGACTGAAGGTGTTAGAAGAGGAGATGGAGACCATGAAGAAGAAGGAGGTTTGTCTCCTCACAAATTAGACTGAACTGTGTTCAGTCTAGATATTTGAATATTTGTAGATGATCTTATTTTTTCATAATGATAATGATTTCATAATGATGTTGTGCATTTGATGCATTAAAACACTGTTGTACCAGCTTCACTCATGGCTCCATTAAAATGTTGTGTCTTACACTAATTGTTTAGATGATATTGTCGATCAAAGAATCAATAATTATTTGAAATTATAATTCATTCATTAGAATTAGAGTTTAAAAATAAAGTTCTATAGTTGGGGCTCAGAGACAATTCACTCATTCAGTCTCATAATTACTCTAAACTATTTGGAGGTCTGGTTAACAATGAACTTAATAACCTGGATCATTGTATAAATAGTTATTAAATAGTTATTAATAGTTGGAGGATTCAGAGGTTGGAATAATTCATCATTGAACAACATTAAAGAAGCAGCATGTGTTACTAAAAAGCATTTATTCATAAAAACACAAAGTAAAACACACAATAAACAATCTAAACTAAATGGGTCTATGTACATGTGAATGCATGTGTGTGTGGAAGACAAAGGAAAAAGGTTGAGTCACCATGTAAATGTGTGTCTCACATTAAGGAGCAGCAGCTCCAGGAGGAGCAGAGGAGGAGGAAGGAGGCTGAGGAAAGACTGAAGATGTTAGAGGAGATGGAGACCATGAAGAAGAAGGTTCATATTCACCTTAATGACATTATTAACAGATTCATGGAGTTAAACTTACATTTTTATACTAAAAGCCAACAAACTAAACAAGTGACTTGTTTTATTCACATTTATCTTCTCTCCTTCCAGTTGGAAGAGAAACAAGCTGAAGTTGATCAGCTCCAGTCAGAGAAGCAAAGAAATGATTCAACCTTCAGAGAAGAAACTCAGAGGCTGCAGCAGGAGCTGGAGACCAAGAACAAGGAGGTTTGTCTCCTCACTTCAGATTTAATGTGTCAGACTGAACATGAGGTTTTAATAGTGTTGTTTTACTCATGTCTTTATGTTACATGTCTCTGTTTCTACCAGTTGGAAAACAAAGCTGCTGAGTCAGACATTTTGGTGAGTTGATGGTGAATAAGAAGAAATTGTGTCAGAAACTAGATGAACTGTGTTGTTGCTGCAAACATGATCAAACACTGATGTTCTCTTCATAACAGAATATTTGTAGATATTATTTATTCATATTTGTCAGTGTGGTGTGATCACATGACCTAACAAACAACCTGCTTTGTCTCTGTTCATCTCTCTCCTCTTGTCTCTGTTTAAGTGGAAGATATTTAATAATCAGCAGCTCCAGGAGGAGCAGAGGAGGAGGAGGAGGGAGGAGGTTGAGGAGGAAATTCAGATCCTGAAAAAACAGCTGGAGACAAACAAAGAGGTTTTTATTTATACATTTATAACAAATGTTTTCTGTCTCTTTAATTTACTCTTGGGTGACACAGTGGAGCAGGGGTTAGCGCTGTTGCCTCACAGCAAGAAGGTCACAGGTTCTAGACCTCCTTGGTCCTGGGTCTGGGACCTTTCTGTGTGGAGTTTGCATGTTCTCCCTGTGTCTGGTGGGTTTTCACCAGGTACTCCAGCTTCCTCCCACAGTCCAAACACATGCTGAGGTTAATTGGAGACTCTAAATTGCCCGTAGGTGTGAGTGTGTGAGTGAATGGTGTGTGAGCCCCACGATTGGCTGGAGACCATCTGGGGTGTATCCCTGCCTCTCGCCGTAACGCGCTGGGATTGGCTCCAGCAGACCATGTGACCCTAATGAGGAATAAGCAGGTATAGAAAATGACTGACTGACTAATTTACTCTTTGTGTTCAGTTTCACTTCAGATCATTGATCATTAATAATTTACTCATTTAAAGTGTAAATCATGTGTGTGTTCTCTCTCTCAGCTTGAAACCTATAAACATCAAGTGGAGGAGCTTCAGTCTTCTACAGCCAGTGGAGGTTCAGTCAGTGGATTCATCTCTGTGGAGAAGGTCGACCTGAACGGAACATTTGTTGTTCTCAAAAACGTGTCATATGAGGTAAAGTGTTTGTTGATGAACTCTGTATGAGTCTCTGAGTGTCTCCATTACTTCATGGATCATTCAAACCTCATTAAAAACCTGCTGTTCTCTAGTTATTATTAATCCACACAAACTCTACAGTTTGTGTCTATATTCACTAAACATGTTGTGTTATCTCCACGTCTCTAATTAAATGACACTTTACTTTTTCTATAAAGATTTAATTTACAGACAAACAGAATATAACCAGTTAACATGCTGTTATACTTCAATTCACTTCTGTGTCTCCTGCAGAAACAAGAGCTGAAAGGCTGGAAGATCCACATACGAGTGGACGACAGGAAACCCATCATATACATATTTAATTGGTTCATACTCAGGGCAACAAGGAGAGTCACTGTGAGTTCTTCTTGATTCATCAGTTTGTGTTTGTTTCTTTTTTCTTTCTTTAGTTCTTTCTTATTTGCTCAACTCTCTCGAACATTTGAAGATATTTGTGAAGTAAAGTTTTCTGTTTCAGGTCTGGGCTGCAGGTGGTTATGTGGTCAAGTCTAACAATGACCTGGAGTGGAGGAACCAGAATCCCTGGGTTCCTAGAGATAAACTGCAGGTGACACTCTTCAGCAGCAGTGGAAAGGTCTGACATCACCTTTATTTTGTTTCACTTTATTTATTTGTATAGCCCAATTTTACCTTAGACCCTCCTTCTCGGCAAGGAAAAACTCCAAAACCCAGTGGGAAAAAGGAGAAACCTCGAGGAGAACCATAGTGAAGGAGAGATCCACTCCCATGGATGGACAGGCTATAGATGAACCAGGACTGACAGACATCTGATGATGATGAAATAATAGTCTTTAAAGATGTTTCAGTCTGTAGAGATGCTGTAGGGTGGGGGCAGAAGGGTGGGTCCAACCAGGCAGGTGAAGGTTCATCAGGGGCCTTGATGAGTCGCTTCAGGAGTCGTCATCGTTGGGCCTCGTGCGGATGAACTGAAACAGTAGCCACTCCCCCGAAGGGGAGTGGGGAGAAGGACTCTGGTGAATAGTGATGTAAAGACCAAGTATAAAGTAGATCCTGTTTATTAATGACAGTGGTACATGGTACCAGAAAGAGATGATAGAGCTCAGTGACTGTACTTCCCCCAGTATTCTGACTCCTAGGGCAGCTTAGACTGAACTGTGGGTTGAAGTTTTACCTCTAGCTACCCTGACCATAGGCCTTTTGAAACAGAAATGTTTTCAGTCTAACCTTAAATGCACAGACTGTGTCGGCCTCTTTAATAGTAGTTGGGAGTTGGTTCCATAAAACAGGGGCTTGGTAACTAAAGGCTCCAGCTCCTACTGTGCTTTTATGGACCCGTGGAACTACCAGTAGACCTGCATTCTGAGACCGCAGTGTTCTATTTGGATGGTACGGGACCAGAGCATCTTTAAGATAAGAGGGGCCCATCCCATGAATGGTTTTATAAGTGAGGAGTAGGATTTTAAATTTAATTCTGAACTCAACAGGAAGCCACCTCACATCACACACTTCACCAAATCCACTCTATGGCCAAAAGTATGTGGACACACACACCTTTCACACACTGGATCTGTTTCTCATGGTTTGTTCTGGTCTCTTAGTTCCAATAAACTCAGATCTTCATGTTTCAGTGAACAAAGATGTTTTAGAAAACTGTGAACTGTGTCCACATACATTTGGCCTCATTGTGTAATTATTAACCAGATGTTGTTGTTTTACTTTTAGCTGCAGGACAACATTAATATTAATATCAGTATTTGGCTTTTTCTTGATCCAACAGCAAATATCCACAAAAACTTTCAACAAAACAAAGATGAAATGATTCATCTGTTGTGAACATGACAGTGAAAACAGTGAACATCAGAACATCAGGACTCGGATCCTCCTGCAGAATCCTCACATTAATGTAATGTAATGATCTGTAAATGTGGTCATGTGACTTTTTAACGTGGAATCAAAGAATGATCGACATTATTCTCACGCCGTCGTTCTTGTGGTGAATCAAACTATTGGAAACATGTTGAGACTGAAATGTTGTGAAGCTGAAGTCTGTATTTTATTTGTAAAGCTGTTTGTTTTATTTCTGCTGTAAATATATTTTAGTCACAAACCAACAATAAACTGTTTAATACATTTAATTCAATGTTTAAGGCTAAAATCTTTCTGTTTAACACAAGGCTCCTATTATTCAAATGTTATTTGATCACAAGTTAAACAGGAAGAAAAATGAGCTCATGAAAATAAAGAAAAACTGGTTTTAAACAGCTTCATGTCTCTTTACTGGTTCATATCCAGACATTTAACTGGTGTCTGAGCATCTTCCTCATTATTCATATATTTTAGTTTTTATTATTAAAGTGTTATAAAATATTTACTGGAGCAATTTAATTAATATCACATGAATCAGGAGTAGAAATAAAAACAGAAACAACATATTTATTGAAAAGAGAGAAACAATAAAAACAAATAATTCTTGTTTTTTAAAAACATTTTTCATGTTTATCTTATATTTTCTTCTGTCTCAATGCACAAAGAATATATGATCATATAATACAAAGATAATGATAACAATAATAATGTTTAACCTTCTCAGTCTTATTATTCGTACTTTAAGCTGCAGTAAGCAGCGTTGTGACGTGTTGTCTCCACCTTCTGAAGCAGCTCTTCTACAGAAATACATGTGGTTTGTGTCTGAGAAGCTCAATAATCACCAGCGTCTGTCGCTTCTAAAATAAAACACACGAGCAGAAACACTGAGAAGAAACGTCCGCTTTAAAAATAGTGGAAGCATCAGCCACTAACTCTGTGGTTTCAAACCTTTTCTGCTGGTGAGAACGTGTGAAAACAGGATCCTTTAAAGGCTTCAGCAAACGTTAAAGTCAGACGTGTTTAAATGGTCGTCTCTGCTTCATGGTCTGTGATCAGTCAGTGGTTTGTGGGTCACTCTGAGTTTCCCACAGTGCAACAGAAGCAGCAGCAGCAGCAGCAGCGCCACCATCAGGCTGCTGAACAGCGTCCTCACCAGCAGGAGGACATGGAGGGACGGATCTGAGCTGGGACACGTGTCTCTGTGAAAGGCTGCGAAGACAAAAAGACACGGTTAAAAAAAAACAGCCTCAATGGACGAGTAATGACCATGGAGGCTGCTTTAAAGCCTCCTCTGACCTCTGACCCTCAGCCAGCTCTCTGCTGACTCCCCAGCCTCGGACATGTTGCACTTGTAGAGTCCTTCGTCCGACTGTGAAACGCCATCGATGGTCATTTGTCCCGTGGAGCTGCTGCTCCTCAAGACGCCGTTTTTATAGAAATCAGCAGAGAGGAGGGAGGACGTGGTCCTGTTTCTGCAGCGTAGAGTCACAGAGTCTCCCTCCATCACCGGGAGGACAGGACTGTCCAGGACCACACAGCCAGCTGGACCACAAGAGATGAGAGTCCTCAGAGCTTCACTCACCACATAATCACCTGAGTAGCATTTATACAGAGAGACACTGAACACTGAAGAAAATATATCCTGTTATTTGGTACAATTAGTCACATATTGACTAATCATTGGATTTATCAGAGGATCATTTTGCTTTATATGTTTTTCTTCTTGGTCTTTTTAACCAAAATGGTCAAAATTATGGTTGATTTACTGTTTTTGAAATTTTTATTCAATAATTTTGACTTTTCAACTCATATTTCTAAATTGTATCTCATATTTTAGACTTTTTACCTCATACATTTGACTTTTCAGCTCATATTTTTATATCCTATTTTCGACATTTCTCATATTTCTGACTTTTATCTCATTTTTTTTTATTTCCGTCTCATATTTCCAAATCATATTTCATACTTTTGACTTTCTATCTCATATTTTTTATTTTTTATTTTAGACATTTATCAAATTTCAATATTTTTTTTCATTTTTAAGCTCATAATTTTGACTTTTTATCTCATATATTTGACTCTTAATCTCATATCTCAGACTTTTTTCTCATGTTTTTCAAACCAAGACAACTCGTCATCATGGAATAACAGAATAAAATGACTTCAGACAGTTGTAGTTGGTTTCAGTCTATAGATTTCCATCAGTTGTGTAGGTGGTGACTGACCAGTGAAGGTGATGTTGACGCTGCTGCTCCTCTCTCCTCCTTCAGTCTCACACCAGTACTCGCCGCTGTCTGCTGAGTAGCCTCGATGAACTCTGCAGGAGCCTTTCACATCACAGTCTGTGATGAAGCTCTCTCTGTTCCTGATGCCCCTCAGCCCGACCGAGCCGTCGACGCCGTCACACCGAAGAGAGACAGACTCCAGCTCAAACAGCTGCAGCCTGCCCGCGACTATACGAAAAGCTGCATCTGAGACAGAAAGAGAGTTAAATAGCAGAGCATCCTGTTCAGCTGGTGACTGACTGAGTTTAAAGCAACACTCTGATATTCATCTGTGTGGACAGCAACATTCATTCACACTGACAGATCAGGTCAGAGCTACTCACCGTTGTTGTGAACATGTGCACCGAGCAGAATGAAAACAAGAACCGCTGCAAAGACACAAGGAAACCAACCGTCTATCAGCCATGAACTCATCCACGGTGCAGGAGAAGAAGAGGAATCAGAGATTTAGAACTCACCCAGTCTGAAGCTCAGAGCTGCAGCCTCCATGTCCTGCTGCCGACCGTCTGAGCATCAGACTGAAACTCACACCAAGATAATGTGGAGGCAAACTTCCTCTTCCTGTGACTGAGTGAGGCTTCAACACAGCGACGTGAGGGGAAATCACACTGAACATGGACTGGAAAAGACTGTTGACCTTGACTTAATGCAGGAATACTGGGTAGAGTTATCTTGAATTATATTGAATTCTACTTTGGTCGACTTAATTTTATTTTAAAATCCAATAAGAGTCAAAACTATGAGATAAAAAGACGACACAATGAGAAAAAGTCATACAATTTAATGTTGTTTCAATCTTGTTTTAAGAAAACAAGATTAAATTGAGTAAACATATTGAAATAAGAAAAGATATTAGCCAATGTAATCAGATAATTCATTTTTACTGCAGGGGGCAGAGCAGCACTTTATTCAGCTTCACTCAGTCTGTTCAGCTTTACCACTGACTTTAATTCATTACAATACAAGGCAGTTTATTCATTATAATCTGTTGTAGTAATAATAATAATACAAAGAAGAAAAATATGAGTTATGATTTATTATCTAAAGGAAGATTAAGTCATATGCATGACTTATCAAATACAAACATGTGTATGATGCGACACTAAGTCCACAATATATTATTATACATACCTGTTTACCTAAATCTGTGATCATTTATCAGTATAGAGCAGCAGCTGCAGTCTGTTCAGCAGCAGGAAAGAAGTGAAGAGGTGAAGCGTTTATTCTGCAGAGGAAGAGGAAGTCAGTCAGTCAGCAGCCAGACATGATGGAGGTTACAGCTCTCTGCTTCACTCTGTGTGAGTATTCTATTCACTGAGTTATTAAGCTGCTAAAATAAACAGAAGAAAAAGACAATTGACATTGAATTTAATAACTGCACACTTTTCAGAGATAAACTTTGGTTTATAACCAATCTGCATCCATTTGATTATGCATTTGTACATTTGTTTTATAACTGATATTAAAATGAGTTAGTTCTTATATATGTTGAGTCAGTGAATTAATACATTTTGTACATAGAGCAGCATATAAAGCATCTTCAGCTCTGCTCCTTTGTCTCTACAGTGATCAACATGTTGGTTCCGTCAGTTGCACATTTGCAGCAGAATCTCCTCCAGACATCAGGTAATAGAATAATTAAATGTCAAAATGTCTTTTCACACATTAGAATTTATCCAAATCTTTAATAACAAATATATCACATCAAGTTTAGCTGCTAATCAAACGTAGTTGTTGCCTCTAACTCGTGTCCATAATTCATTCAGTGTGTGTTGGGTTGTTCTGTTATCAGTGGTGGAAAGTAACTAAGTACAGTTACTCAAGTATTATAGTATAGTATCGTTACTACTTGTATTATAGTATAGTATTGTTACTACTTGTATTATAGTATAGTATTGTTACTACTTGTATTATAGTATAGTATTGTTACTACTTGTATTATAGTATAGTATTGTTACTACTTGTATTATAGTATAGTATCGTTACTACTTGTATTATAGTATAGTATTGTTACTACTTGTATTATAGTATAGTATCGTTACTACTTGTATTATAGTATAGTATCGTTACTACTTGTATTATAGTATAGTATTGTTACTACTTGTATTATAGTATAGTATTGTTACTACTTGTATTATAGTATAGTATTGTTACTACTTGTATTATAGTATAGTATTGTTACTACTTGTATTATAGTATAGTATTGTTACTACTTGTATTATAGTATAGTATTGTTACTACTTGTATTATAGTATAGTATTGTTACTACTTGTATTATAGTATAGTATAGTTACTACTTGTATTATAGTATAGTATTGTTACTACTTGTATTATAGTATAGTATTGTTACTACTTGTATTATCGTATAGTATTGTTACTACTTGTATTATAGTATAGTATTGTTACTACTTGTATTATAGTATAGTATTGTTACTACTTGT
Organism: Lepturacanthus savala; assembly: GCA_030544235.1. NCBI lineage: Eukaryota > Metazoa > Chordata > Actinopteri > Scombriformes > Trichiuridae > Lepturacanthus > Lepturacanthus savala. The sequence goes on from CM060483.1 coordinate 22,315,377, forward strand.
ATTATAGTATAGTATTGTTACTACTTGTATTATAGTATAGTATTGTTACTACTTATATTATAGTATAGTATCGTTACTACTTGTATTATAGTATAGTATCGTTACTACTTGTATTATAGTATAGTATCGTTACTACTTATATTATAGTATAGTATCGTTACTACTTGTATTATAGTATAGTATCGTTACTACTTATATTATAGTATAGTATTGTTACTACTTGTATTATAGTATTTTAAACAAATTAATACACTTTAATATTTTAATCCCTGTGCTCTATTAAATTGTCTCAGTTCAGTTGATTAACAACCAATAACAAGCTTTAGTTTGGGTAAATATTAAATAATAAAATATAAAATCCAATAACACTACACCTGTCTTTCTGGATATATTAACCTATTGTTGTGTTGGTGCTATATTAATATCAAACCGGGTATTTAGTGAGCAGCTTCTTAATACATGTTCTCTGTTTGTCAGATGTTCGTATTGTTCCAACCAGACTGCAGCTCTTTGAATATGAGTCAGTGTCTTTTACCTGTGAGGCGTCCGTTGGATCAGCTGCTGGATGGAAAGTGTGGAACAGCCAAGGTCTTTTCCCAAAATGTTTGAACAGCACAGATTCATCATCGGTGAACTGCACCATCGATTACGCCTTCACCGCAGACAGTGGAGAGTACTGGTGTGAAGATGGAGGAAGACAAAAACACAACCCTGTCCACGTCACCATCACTGGTAAGTTCCTTCCAGATGAAGAGTTTGAATCTAAATGTGACAAACGTTAACTTTACCAAACTGTGGACAGCTGGTCCTGTGATCCTGGAGAGTCCCGTCCGTCCTGTGATGGAAGGAGAAGTTGTGACTCTGCGCTGCAGAAAGAAGGCGACTTCCTCCAACTACACGGCTCATTTCTATAAAGATGGCGTCTCCATCGGGGCCAGTTTCCCAGGAAACATGATCATCCACAGCGTCTCCAAGGCTGATGAAGGATTCTACAAGTGCAGCATCTCTGGAGCTGGAGAATCACCACAGAGCTGGATGGCTGTCAGAGGTAAATGAAATAAAAAAGAGAATTATCTAAGGATGATTTAACACCATCGCTCCATTTAAACCAAAGGCATTTAGTTTGTTTTCTTAATGTGAAAGCATCAGTCCCTAAATCAAGACCCAGACCTCCATAGAGAGGTGGTCTCAGTCCACTTGACTCTGGGCTTTAGTTTGGTTCCTCTGGTGTGAACACAAACTCAGGTCCAAATGAGAGGAGACTATTTATTTCATAGCTACCTTATCAGTCTTTGGAACAATGTTTGTCATCTATATCCTGACTTCAGTGCATCCATACATTGTTGTCCAGCCCAGACTCATTTTGGAATTGGACATTTTATGAAAAAAAAGCCAATACAGAAGATGTAATAGATGAAAAAAAGAGCAAGTAGCAATGTCGCTTCATAAAGAGTCAGAATTGGCACTAATTTCTACTGGATGATAAACATTAACATCAATCGGACCAATTTTAGTTTGTTTAACTGTTTAAATAAAATAATTGAACTGTGGTGTTAATGTAAAATACATTTTAGACGCTGATGTGATCATGGAGAGTCCTGCTCTTCCTGTGAAGGAGGGAGCTGCTGTGACGCTGCGCTGCAGGAGGAAAGAAGAACGTCTCTTTAACCTCACAGCTGGTTTCTATAAAGACGGCGTCTTCATCAGGAGCAGCTCCACAGGAGAGATGACCATCCACAGCGTCTCCACGGCTGATGAAGGAAGCTACAAGTGCAGCTTCTCTGGAGCTGGAGAATCAGCAGAGAGGTGGCTGACTGTCAAAGGTCAGTCATACCTGCTTATTCCTCATTAGGGTCACATGGTCTGCTGGAGCCAATCCCAGCACGTAATGGCGAGAGGCAGGGATACACCCTAGATGGTCGCCAGCCAATCGTGGGGCACACACACCATTCACTCACACACTCACACCTACGGGTAATTTAGAGTCTCCAATTAACCTCAGCATGTGTTTGGACTGTGGGAGGAAGCTGGAGTACCTGGTGAAAACCCACGCAGACACGGGGAGAACATGAAACTCCACACAGAAAGGTCCCAGACCCAGGACCAAGGAGGTCTAGAACCTGCGACCGTGTCGCCCCCTGGTCAGAGGTGACAACACTAATCTAAAGAAAACTCACACATCAATAGTGTATGATGTAGCGTGTCCTCACCACTGAAGAGGACATGTTTTATATGTTATACAAACAGACATTTTAACACACGTTTTAGCTCCCAAGAAAGCACTTTAACATGTTTTTCATCATTTGGGCCATGAAGAGGTGACCCCACATTCCTGCTTTAGTTTCCTTCTGATCAGACTTAGAAACACAACAAGACTCTGATGTATTGTTGTTCAGGATGTATGACTCTAACAAAGTGTTGTCTGAAATGTTTCCAGCAGGTCAGAAAGAAGAGCTGAAGTTCTCCCTTCATTACTATGTCCTGCTGTGGGTCAGTGTGGTGGTGGTGTTGGTTCTGCAGCTGCTGCTGTTGGGACTCCTTCACTGGAAGAAGCAGCTAGGTACAAACATGATAATAACAGCAAATACAACAGTAAGAGAAGTTTAATGAGAGCACGGTTCATGGCTGAGAGGTTAATATAGACTCAGTGGTTGAGCTTGTTCTGTTTCTCATGCACCTGTTGATAATGAACATTTTCATTTCAGTCTTACTAGAGGCCCAGATGACTGATCCACACACAGACAATTATGCTGTCATCAAAACATTCAAGAAAAAGAGAAGTAATTTATATCATTTTCACAAAAACGTCATAATTCTTCCACATTGAGATATTACAACTGTTTTTTTTCCCTTCAGGGTGTGTGAGTTAACGTTCTCGGTGTTTCACACGCTCTGTTTTATTTCAGACGCTGCTGATAATTTGAGCTTCGACAAAAACCTCAGCAGCAAACCACTGACAGAAAAAGGTGAGAGGTCGACCTCCGACAGCTCAGGTCTCAGGACAAGAATAGTCTCCTGGTTTTACTCTGTGTAACATGATGAACTCATTAGAATATAGACTGTTGGATGATGACTGCACTTTTGTTTTTGTCTCTTTTCTAGATAATGATGAACCACTTCCTCAATCTCTTTGGTCAACTTTCATTAATGCTGCAAGATCCTAAACAGCAGCTGTATTATTATATTGTTTTAGGATAATGCAGTATATTAAATTTATTATTTTTAATTATGAATTGGAAGAGTTTCTTTCAGTCCTTTGGTTTGATTCTGTGGTTGAATACATGGAAACTGATATGTCCTCACTCATCTCTTGTAATATTCCTGCAACCAGGGGAGTGAATAAATATAAATGACAGTGTTATCAGCTTTAAAAAACTCAATATGAACGTGTATAAATAACAGCCTGTTCACTCAACTACAGCAGATAGATTACCATTGATTAAATGTGTCTGAGACTGTTCAGTTATGGACAAATACACCAGCTTTAACATGCATTTTACACCTCATCACCAGGAGAATCACAGGCTTCTCTTCATGTTTCCTGACAGGAAGTGGATTGGCATGTACCCCTACAAAATAAGAGTTACCTAAAGTCATGTTATATGTGCATAATGATCAACAGCCACACACAGAAAAGAAATCTTATCTGTGATATTTTCTATCATTTTAACAGGATGCAGTATATGTATTTATGTTTTTAGTTAATTTATTGCAAGTTAAATCCAAATTATTAGAATTTTCAAAATAAAATCATCCAGTTGAATATCTGATCAAGTGCAGTATTTTTTGTTTTAGACTGGTTGTTGTCATTCATGATCTTTGTCAGTTTTTATAATGAATTGAATAAAGAAATAAACAAAGTTTGCAAGCAAAAGCTGTGTTTTATCTTATTTAAGTATATTTTTCTCTTTCTCTTTAAAACATATAGTTTATAGTAAATAACAGAGATGTTTTCTGACTCTAATCATCATTTTCCATTTTAAGGCATCAGTCGACAGTAATGTCAGATATTTATTTGATATTAATGTGTTTATAAAGTTGATTACAAGTGGAGAATATTATTTAGAATATTATTGTCTGTGGTTTTAATGGTGACATTAAACTCTATAATAACTGGATGCAGGGCTACAAGAAGATGAATGTAATGAGATGTAGAACAATCTGAATCCAAAGTCCACGTCATAAACCACAGCAGATAAATTCTGGATCAATGATTTACTAGTTTACAACAGTTACAGTAACTGTGCATTAACAGTCTACTGAAAGAACAACACTTCACACAGCAGGTAAGTCTCCTTCTAATTCTGATATTTAACCTTCATGTTTCATCTAACTTCTATTTTAAACCTCTGTCTCTTCTTATCGATAGTAACAGTGGTTCTGTACTAATACTCTATAACAGCTCATTAGTATATTTAAAACCTTTGTGTGTCAATGACTTTAAATAACAGATGAACAGGAAACGTGTTGGAACCAAACTGTAGAACTAGAATTAAATGATTATCATGAAGATTCAACAAGTCATGTCGTATCAACAGATTCTGAAATTCAGTGAGAACCAGTTTCAGCTGCTGGCATCAAAAGTGAAAGTTGAACATTTTAATTATGGTTAAATACACATGGACAGATACAGAACTCTCTATAGATCCATTGATCAGAGAATAGTGAAAGTTTAACTCCATTACATGGACACACTGGTATTATTTATAAGATGTGATGTTATATCAGTAGGAATGAAGAGTTCTAACATGAGAAGAACATCATGTAGAACATGGTGGTTCACTAAAACACTAATGAAATCCACCAATCAGAGGACTTTATTCACTCCAATAAACAGCTGCAACTTAAATTACTGTTAGTTATTTGTCCTAAACAACAACTCTTGACTATTTTCATTTTTCAGGATGTTTCTCCTGACTCACAGACAGAAGCTTCCATCTCCACTCACCACCCTCAGTGTTGTGGTTTTCCAGCTGCTCCTAACACAGTCTTGTAGAGGTAACTAACACATAAACTATCCATTCATCTTCTACCGTCTTGAAATGACAAAATATATCATCTATCATCATGTTTCCAATAAATTAATCATTGGTTCATTGCCTCTGATAACATTTTGTAACTGTGAGAGTCTTAAGACTCAGCAGGAATTGTGGATATTCAACTTCAGTTTGTTGTAAAATAACCAGACTATACTTTGTCCAGGTGCGTCTCAGCTCGTCACGACAATGGTTGGTGATGATGTTGTTTTGCCGTGTCATGTGGAGCCTCCTGATGCTCAGATGATCCTGGAGTGGGCGAGACCTGACCTGAAGCCCAAGTATATCCATGTGTGGCACAACGGTCAGGACCTTCTGCAGGACCAAAACCAGGCTTATAAGGGAAGAACGTCACTGTGCATCAGCAAAATGAAGCATGGAGACGTTTCACTGAAAATCTCCAATGTGAAATTCTCTGATAAGGGAAAATACAGATGCTTCCTTCCAAAACAGAATAAAAAATATTTTGTTGAGCTTCTTGTTGGTAAGTAAACAAGTCAGTGCACTGCACATCTAGAACTCTTCTATATGCAGGGCTTAAAAGAATATGGCTTTGTGTTTTATAATTTGAACTTTTTTGTATAATTTTTCACCACAATTCAAAATAAGAACATATAGATATAACTATAGATCCTCTAGATATTTTTGCTCCATGAAAATGAGAGTTACCAGTTTTCAACTCCATGTGCCCTCCTATGTGATGATGCATTCATTTCTGTTTGTGTCTTCCAACTAACAGGAGAGCTACAGAAGTATCGTTCAGCTGAAACTGTGTTTGTATTCTTCTGTCTATTAGGTTCTGTCTCCTCACCTGATATAAAGGTTTCTAGAGACATGTTAGATTGCAGATCTGGAGGATGGAATCCAAAGCCTGAGGTGTTGTGGCTGGACGGTGAGGGAAAGCTCCTCTCTGCTGGACCTCCAGAGACAGTCAGAGGTCCTGATGACCTCTATACTGTCAGCAGCAGACTGACTGTGGAGAACAGACTCAGCAACAGCTTCACCTGTAGAGTCCACCAGAACCACATCAACCAGACCAGAGACACTCACATTGCTGTTGCAGGTAGGAACATCATTTATGAGTTAACCCTCATGTCATGTTCCCAGATCTGATCATTTTAAAGTTTTAGTCTCTGAAACATGTGAATAATTTGATCTGATTCCATGACTTTGTCCACAAAGAGGATTTCAGCCGTGTGCTTTATTCAACTTTTGTTCACTGTTGGTGTTCCTGGTTAAAAATGACTGATTATTAGAACTGAATGGGGGAGACTAGGATTCATGTAAGAAATTGAACTTGGGTACATTTGTCAGATGGACACACACACACACACACACACACACACACACACACACACACACACACACACACACACACACATATATATATATATATATATATATATATATATATATATATATATATATATATATATATATATATATATATATATATATATATACAGTATATATACAGTATATTATCACTGTTTTTATGATGAGTCTTAATGGAACAGTCAGATCTGACCAGAAACACCACATTGGTTAACATGAAACCAACACAACATGAGGGTTAATGATGATCACATGTGAGTTTCAGACAGTTGAACCTGTGTTATGTGTTTGATCATTTCAGATGATTTCTTTGAGGTTCCAGCCAGTTCTGCTGTTCGCATCATCATCTGCTCAGCTGTTTGCTTCATGTCTATAGCTGCATCCGTCTCTGTTGTCTGGAAATGTGGACAAACAGTAAAACAAATAGACAGTAAGTCACTGATTGTTATTTTGAAATAAAGGATTCATTGTTATTTCAAATATTAATCTTTATCATATTTGTTTTCTGAAATGGTTAGAGGTGGATAAAAGTGTACGAGGAGGAGCAGAGACAGAACTTCAGCTTCTGATGGAGGGACAAAGACATGGAGAACTGATCCTGACAGGAAAAATGAAGCATCTGGACGAGACAAAGGCAAAACTGGATGAAGATTTACAGAAGATTCTCAATGAATTACAACATGCAGAACACATGAATACAACACTGATGCAGCAGAAGAAGCATCTGAAGAACCAGAGAGACACACTCATCTCACTACTGCAGGAGGTGAACACTAAGATAGAGCAGATAAAGAAGCTGAAAGAAAAAACAAAACTCAAAAACGACAGTAAAATGTTAAAGCGTGAAAACACCAAAGAATATCTGGAGAAAACAAAGGAACAACATGAGGAACTGTTAAAGACCACTGATACATTACTAGAGTCTACAGAGAACATGATCATTAGAATGAGAGAAGAGAAGATGAAACTAGAGACAAACAAAGAACAGATTAATAAATATCTGACAGAGATACAGAAACAAAGAGACGAGACTCAGAGGAAAATCCAGTTAGAATCAGAGAAGGAAGAGGAAAACAATAAGGATCCAAACGATCTTTAACAGGATCTTCAGTTAAAAGAAGAAAATGCTCTGATTGACAAAGCTTCTTCTAATGTTAAATTTCATGATTTTACATTATTTTGCTGCATTTCTCTCATCAATTCACATTGACACAAGTAAAACTTTACATACATGATTTAGTCTTAGTATTTTACTCAAACCTTATATGAGGACAGGTACCAGAGTTTTCCTAACTTTCTGTGTTTCTTGTAATACTGGTTTACCTTCATTTTAACAAACAAGTAATAAACCTGGATTACAGAATAACTGACAGCACATAATGACCGCCATGCTTTAAATCAGCATTGATAATAGTGCTGAAAGTAATTATTAATTGAAGGCAGGGTTACTTTTAATTATAGATACTACCATCAAGCTTTATTGGGTTGTTGGAAGTTTAAATCTTATTTTCCTTAGTTTTAATCCTTAAGATTTTCATGGAATTGAACCCAATTTTTAATGCTATTTATAGACAGATATTTTTCTGTAATAGCTGTCATCCCACATTAATGGTTTTGTCCCGATTTATAACTCATTACCAACCAGACGATGGCCTTTCATGTTCTAGTGTTCTAGTTATTGACAAAATACTTTAACACCACTAACATCTGCTGAGATCTGTGTATGTCTTTGGTGTGTTTAAACCATTTGAATATTTTCATTTACAATGCATATTGATGCTGAATATGAGGGAATTAAAGTTACAACATTCATTTTTCTTTATTTGTTTTTGGTTAAATACCTGGAATCAGGTCTATGGTTAAAACAAGCTGAAGTTATGACTAATGACGGCACTTTATCACTCACTTTTAATCAGTCCAATCAATAATTAATCCAGTGGTGTTGATTGTCCTACTGTTTTATGACTAGTATTGTCCCAGTCAATCATGTGCTTTAATCTTTTACAGCAGTTTTTTTGCTCACTATTTGTTTGTCTCTCTGCTGTTTTCTTCTCATATTCATTTTTCCCTTTTTCATGTGATGAAGCTTCTTCCTGTAAGGTTTATTGTATGATTGGCACAGTGTTTCATATATGACATTACATTTTCTGTGTTGGTTGATTTTATCCTTGAAGTGAACAAGCAGCTGTTGTAGTTTATAGCAGTTGTGTTTATTTGTTAGAATTGTGACTCCAGCCAAGTTATGGGATGTTATGTATCTGAAGATGAATAAAACCTCACCTCATTGTTTTATATTCTTTCCTGTCTTTTATTTATTCCATGTTCACTGGGAGCCAAAATAATAATAAATAATAATGAATCAGAATGCTCAGTTGTGCATCAGGTAAAAAGAATAAAACACTTTTTAAGCACTGTAAATGCATTTATCAGGTAAAATAAGCCACATAAGCTGCTAGATTTACCTCCTATGTATTTGTAGGCTGACAGTTAAGGTCACAGAGCTATTACACATATTAACACAGGGCCTATCAATGTGACTTTACTGCAATAGAAGCTTATTCTTGTATTATCACCACCACAAGCTGTTTTAATCTTATCAAAAGTAATAAAAACATCACAAACCATAAAAAACAATATGTTCAGCATTATCATAAAAAAGACAATCATAATAATAGTAGTTTAAAAAATGGAGTTGTGACAGAAAATGTTGAAGCTCTGACGTGTGAAAGTGACTGAATGGGACGAGAAAACTAAGGAAAATAAGCTTTAAACTTCCAACAACTAAATAAAGCTTGATGGTAATATTTAAATTTAAAAGTAATAATTAATTTCAGCTCTGTTATCAATGCTGATTTTAAACATGCAGGTCATTATGTGCTGTCAGTTATTCTATAATCCAGGTTTATTACTTTTCCCTTCACTGCTGGTTGTTCTGATGTGTTTATGGATGAGTAGATTGTTCTAACAGCTTTAAGAAAAGTAGTATGATCTTCCTATAAGATCTTACTGTTTTAATTATGATCAGTTTTCTTTGTTAAAATGAAGGTAAACCAGTATTAGAAGAAACACAGAAAGTCAGGAAAACTCAGGTACCTGTCCTCATATAAGGTCACATGACTCAGGGGTTATTTATTATTGGCAAACTGTCTCACACACACACACACACACACACACACACACACACACACACACACACACACACACACACACACACACACACACACACACACACACACACACACACACACACACATATTAATCTGGTAAAAAGAAGTTTTAAAAAGCCTCAACATCTTTAAACATGAGATGAAATTGATTAAAATACTAAGACTAAATCATGTATGTAAAGTTTTACTTGTGTCAATGTGAATTGATGAGAGAAATGCAGCAAAATAATATAAAATCATAACATATTCAAATTAATTATGAGAACAGAGCATCGAATTTCATTACAGGTAAATATATATAGTGATAAACTGGAAAACATTAGAAGAAGCTTTGTCACATGTTGATGTTTCTTCAATCAGAGCATTTTCTTCTTCTTTTAACTGAAGATCCTGTTAAAGATCGTTTGGATCCTTTTTGTTTTCCTCTTCCTTCTCTGATTCTAACTGGATTTTCCTCTGAGTCTCGTCTCTTTGTTTCTGTATCTCTGTCAGATATTTATTAATCTGTTCTTTGTTTGTCTCTAGTTTCACTGTCTCTTCTCTCATTCTAATGATCATGTTCTCTGTAGACTCTAGTAATGTGTCAGTGGCCTTTAACAGTTCCTCATGTTGTTTCTTTGTTTTCTCCAGATATTCTTTGGTGTTTTCACGCTTTAACATTTTACTGTCGTTTTTGAGTTTTGTTTTTTCTTTCAGCTTCTTCTTTATCTGCTCTATCTTAGTGTTCACCTCCTGCAGTAGTGAGATGAGTGTGTCTCTCTGGTTCTTCAGATGCTTCTTCTGCTGCATCAGTGTTGTATTCATGTGTTCTGCATGTTGTAATTCATTGAGAATCTTCTGTAAATCTTCATCCACTTTTGCCTTTGTCTCGTCCAGATGCTTCATTTTTCCTGTCAGGATCAGTTCTCCATGTCTTTGTCCCTCCATCAGAAGCTGAAGTTCTGTCTCTGCTCCTCCTCGTACACTTTTATCCACCTCTAACCATTTCAGAAAACAAATATGATAAAGATTAATATTTTAAATAACAATGAATCCTTTATTTCAAAATAACAATCAGTGACTTACTGTTTATTTGTTTTACTGTTTGTCCCCATTTCCACACAACAGAGACGGATGCAGCTATAGACATGAAGCAAACAGCCGAGCAGAAGATGATGCGAACAGCAGAACTGGCTGGAACCTCAAAGAAATCATCTGAAATGATCAAACACATAACACAGGTTCAACTGTCTGAAACTCACATGTGATCATCATTAACCCTCATGTTGTGTTGGTTTCATGTTAATCAATGTGGTGTTTCTGGTCAGATCTGACCAGAAATAATGGAATCTGTTCAATGGAATCAGATCAAATTATTCACATGTTTCAGAGACCAAAACTTTAAAATTATCAGATTTGGGAACACGAAATGAGGGTTAACTCATAAATGATGTTCCTACCTGCAACAGCAAAGTGAGTGTCTCTGGTCTGGTTGATGTGGTTCTGGTGGACTCTACAGGTGAAGCTGTTGCTGAGTCTGTTCTCCACAGTCAGTCTGCTGCTGACAGTATAGAGGTCATCAGGACCTCTGACTGTCTCTGTAGGTCCAGCAGAGAGGAGCTTTCCCTCACCGTCCAGCCACAACACCTTAGGCTCTGGATACCAGCCTCCAGATCTGCATTCTAACGTGTCTCTAGAAACCTTTATATCAGGTGAGGAGACAGAACCTAATAGACAGAAGAATACAAACACAGTTTCAGCTGAACGATACTTCTGTAGCTCTCCTGTTCGTCCTTTTTGTCACAACGTGGTGAGGTTTGCTTTGTCTTGTATTTTTTTCCCTCGTCATTTCCTGTTTTATTTTGAAAATACTAACTCTGCTCTCATTCCAGAACACTTGTCTCCACCTGTTCCCCATTAGCATCCATGTTTAAATAGTCTATGTTCCCCTTGTCTTGTCTGTGAGGGTCTTTACTGGTCAGTTTACCTGAGCCCACAGTCCACAACCATAATGATTCACACATGACAGCTGTTAAACCTCGAGATGATTCTGTTCATAGCTGGTTGTTTTTTCTCTTCTTTTAATTATTTTCTTTGCTGTAGTGATTATTCTTTGTACTCCTCTTGGACTGATTTATTTTTTTCCCTTTCCTCTGACAGCCAGGATAGATTCTCTGTATTTCAGTAGCCGTTTGTCACTGTTAAGAGGTCTCTGTTTTTTATCAATAACATCTGCTATCAATAAGTTGTTTGAGTCCTACCTTGAGTTCTGCCCTGACACTTTCAACTATGATGTTTACAACCTCCTGGAATATCTGATCCTTGAACCATTTCCTCCTCAGGTAACAGCCACCTCAGATAACCCCTGGACTTTATGGTCCAAGTAAACCTATTTGCCTTTGGTCTGTGATTCAAGTGCTGCATTTCTGCATTGATCCGGATGGTTTGTTACACAAAAAACTGCAGCAAAGTTGTTTAAATGTCCTTATTACCTGGCAAAGAGCTTATGTTTTAGTGTTTTGACTGCCCGTCTGTTTGTTAGCAAGATATCTAAAAAGGTTTGGGCCATATTTTTCATAAAATTTGGGACAATAGCATGAACAGATGATTACATTTTGGCAATGATCCGGAAGAAATCCTGGTTTCCGGATCAATTTGAATGTTTTTATGTTTGGTAACATTGCAGTAAATAGATTTTTAAATATGTGATATTGTTCAGGTAGTACAGTAGAATCTCTGGCTGTCATATTGCTATTTATCACTATATAATGCATTTATGATTTTGCAGGATGATTACAGTGTACATTAAGAATTATAAGTAATTTATTTATTGTTGTAACTGCACACAATTCCTAATAAGCTTTAAGTATTTTGTAAAATAAAGTGTAAAATTAAATAAAGGACTACCTAACCTTTATTAGAAAGAATTATTATAAATGTTGACAGATGATAAACAGCACTGGGAAAAATCCAGACTGGTCCTGAAGGTTTCAGCCAATCAAGGCTCGTTTTAGAAAGTGCGGGAAAGTTTCAGCCAATCACAGCTCAATACAGAAATTGTGTGTGTATGTGTGTGTGTGTGTGGGGGGGGCTTCTCGGGTCCGTTGCCCGTGACGTCACAGCTCTACAGCAGTTTGGACCGAAATGGCAGAAGCTCATCGTGAAAAGATGAAAATACAAGCGTTGGCAATAACAGCTCAACATTCAGCTAAGAAGCAAAAAAGAGGAAGAAACCAAAAAGGTATTTAAGAGAGAGTCCGACAACAAACTAGGCAAACGCCGTAAACGTTGGTTCAAGCTTGAGAGCTGGCGAAAACCGCCACCTCCTGAACTGCTAACTTCATTTTTCTGTCATCTCTAAATGCATTGTAACGTTAGTGCGCGTTTTTGTTCATAGGTTGAAGTAAAATATCACGGAAACGAGTGGTTTATAGCTGCGTTAGCTGTTATTAGTTCTGTATTATGCTAACGGCGCCGTCTTTGAAGTGAGTTAGTGAATAAATAAGAGTAAAAATGTGTTTTCGCTTCCTACACTATAGTTTTTTTTGCTCCGTTTGTGCCCGTTTGTTTAAAACTGACAGCGGATTCACAGCGCGGTTAATGCTTTTTCTGTTCGGCGTTAGGGAGCATTCTTCTCCGAGTATCTGTGTATGTATATTCAGACACGTCCATTTTGTGACTTTTTATGTTATTTGTCATTTCTTCTTATTTCTTAGAAAAAATGTGACTTATAGCCGTGTGTTTTAGTGACTTGTTGGCTGTTCTCTTCGTTTTAACGTTGTTTTAACCGTTTTTAACCGTTGAAATGCGACAAACCGACCGTTAAAATCAGTTATTTTTTGAAAACGGCGGTTGGTCCCGTCATTGCGCATGCGCGGCAGTTAGCTCCAGGAAGGGGGGGGGCGATGATTTCCTGATTAATGGTTCCTTCACGTCCTATGGTAATTATCGTAAATGCCAAATTGCACACAAACACCGCACTCACGTCATAATTTCCACCGGAAAGTTCGAAGATTTTTTTATCGTGATACATGAGCTGAGGAGATGAACTTTGACCTTTCAACATGATGGAGAGCAGCAAAAAATGGCTTGAACGGTAAGCGTTGCATTCTGTTAAACGTTCTCTGTTGCATTTAGTTGGTTCGTGTGTCGCTTACATAATGCTGTGGCATTGTTTTTAAAAATACAGTTATTTATACAGTATATTATTTAAACTACTGTTTAATACATTCTCTTCTTGCTGTAGGGGATGAATGAGAACGTCTTAAACGGTTTTACCCAAGCAAAAGGTCAGGATAAATTCTGGATCCATAGTGTTTCACTACATTATGACAAGAAAAGCACTTGAACACAACACACTGGTAATTTCCACTTCAAAAGTGTAAAAATATCTTTCCCATACCAAGTGAAGGCAGCATTAATGCCAACTTACCTGCAGCGACCACAACCACAAATTCCTTCGCCAGTGTGGGAACGCGGCACTTGTATGTTCCTGCATCAGAGAGTTTCACTTTGTAGAGTTTCAGTGAAACATCTCCACACTTCAGTGTGTCAATGGACAGCGACGTCCTCCCTTTGTAGGACAGATGTTGCTCACTCAGGAGTTCCCCGCCGTCCCGCCTCAGGTAGATGTATTCGGACAGCAGGTCAGACCTCGTCCACTCCACCGTCGCACCAGAAGCATCCACAGAAGCTCCCAGGTGACACGGCAAAACTACGTCATCACCAACCATCGCCACTATTGTCTGATTGGGATGGGACTGACCTAAAGGAGAAACGGGTCTTTTTAATTACTATTTAACTGTATATTTGCATTGCTGTGATTTCACTATGTTAACGCTACTATTTTCTTGACATTACTGAAGAGTGGCTGCACATAGAAGTGACATTTATTCCCACATCATTGTAAATATAACATAGCAGAACACAAATAATGAAGAAAGACAAGTTAGAGAACAGTGTATTGAGCTATAGTAAACATTATTGGTTATGGATTGTACGGAAGTGAATTGAGCTGAGCATGGATTTAAAAAATGAAATCTTATCAGGTAAAAATATCTTGCTTATGGTACCATTAGTCTTCCATTTAATTTTTTGTTCAGGATTTTAATCTTGTTATAAGTCATGCAAAGATATTCCAGTAGAGCCCCAGAAAATATATAGAGCTAAAATCTGCATGATATTTCCTGCTTTAACAAACCACTGTAAATCATCACACAAGGAGTGAGTGGATTCAACTAATATTTTGGCATTCGCTAATCTATAAATGTCATTTCAAGCTAATGATTCTGACTGTCTTCTTACTTGAGTTGAATGAACAAGCTGCTGTTAAAGAAGCAGGTTCATAATAAGAGCACTTTCCCAGAATGCATTGCTTGATCTTTATTTTTAGTTGTTTGAGGAAAAACGTACATGAGGGAAAGTAAAATTAACAATCAAAGCCAGCATTATAGAATATTAATATTATTTTTTTATGTATTACAGCAAAAGTCTGTTCTCAACCTTTATTCTTTACACAGAGATAAAAGGCTTTGATCATTTAGCCTGTTTGTAATTTACCTTTGCAAGAGTGTGTTAGCAGGAGGACGACAACAACATGAAGAAAGACCGAAGCCCTGAAGTCTCTCAGCTCAGGTTTCTGGAAGATTCTGCTCTTTATGTGAAGCATTATGAAGTCCTGAAAAGAAAAAGTAAGTCTCTATCCACTCTGACGGAAAACGTGTTGAGTCTTAAAAGTCTTTCAATGACAATACCTCCTAAGCAATGTCATTGAATGTTTTATTAGAAGAGATTTAGATTCGATTCACAGGGATATGGTCCTTTATCTTTATGACACAGTCCTTCATGACATATTAGTTCATGATATTTGTACATTTGATTCTTAAACAAAAGACTAGTTATTATTATAATGAACTGATTGGTGCTATAAAAAGAGGATTGCAATTATCAGTTTAGTAGTTTTTTTTTCTTTAAAAATCTAGAACCAGGCTATAAAATGTATTCTATCATTTGGAATATGACATGTTAAATAAAATGTAAAATGGTCTTTTGAAATATGAATATTTCATGTAAAAACCGACTTACCTGTGGTTCGTACCAAAGAGCTGCCTCACCTTAAAGTAAGTTGCCTCTATATAAAATCGTGTACTTTAATCCATGCTCCTACAAACAGCTCCTGTGTGGTTAATATATAACCTTTGTTAAAGGGGAGTGTCCTGTTGTATTTTTATCCACACTGTAAATCCCCCTGAGGTGAATCTATACTAATAAACTTGACTTAAGGCAACTTTTAAATCCCCACATGACTTAAAAATATTTTCCTTTGTATTTTTTTAAGCCTCAAACACTATGCTGTGGACCTGTAGAGCTGTTCTTTTCCCATCTGTGAACTCGATTACCTTAATTGAGTGACTGATAACAAAAGGTAGCATGGGGGAGGTAACATAGGCGGAGAACAAATAACACATTGTTGATCTGACAAAGACTGAAACCAAAAACAGGGCTTAATTACACAAGGAATTAATTATTGACAAGAGATGGGTGAAACACTTCTGAAGTGAAAGGACAAACTAAAAATAAAACAGGAACTAGAAACAGAAGGAAACTGCAAAACACCGCAAAACCAGAGGAGACGGATCAGGACAAAATTCAGTTACTTTGACATTAGATGATTAGTGGAAACAGGAAGCACCTGAGCTCAGTGAATACTTATATTTCACGCTTTATTTTCACTTTCTCATTATGGGGTATTGTGTGTAGAATCTTGAGAAAAAAATAAAGCTGTAACATAAAAGAAATGTGGAAAAGTGAAGTGCTGTGAAAGCCTTCTCTGTGTGAGCCTAGTGATCTTGAAATGTTAGTGTAATTTCTTTTCATCTACAGATGAGTCAGTCACAAAGAGAAGAAAATACGCCCCCAAACTGTCATTAGAGTGTTGCACCAGATTTCAGAAACATCACAGTTTAATACCAACAATGACTATAATACTTGTTAGTTATTAGTAAGTTATTAAGCTGCTGCCCCCAAGAGCCCAAGACTTGACCTGGATAAGTGGGAGAAGATGAATGGATGGTAAAAGTCGTTGTAAAGCATTTATTTTTTTATTTTTTGTAAATATTATTGTTTATTATCATTACATATGCTTGAAAAATGAAGTTCTCTGCTGCCACCTGCTGAGATTTTTTTTTAACTGTCTCAGAAATGTGTTGCTGCTGAAGACACAGGAGGAGGATTCTCAGCCCTATTTCATCTCTTACATCAGTCAGAGTTCAGTCAGTCAGCAGCAGGAAGCATGAAGGTCACATCTCTCTGCACCACACAGTGTGAGTACTGAGTCTGACATTTTTATAGACGTAGATTATGATGTGTGTGTATATACATAATATTGGTTTAATCATCGTGAAATAACACGTCTGTATAGTTTTGTTGGTTCATGTTTATGCAGATGCATTGATGGAAATTATCTATGTGAATAACAAGTTGATGGAAAAACACAGTTACTATAATGTATAATAATTTTTATCACTGATAAACTCACGACAGACAGAGCCAGATATTTATATTTTGATGCATCTGATCTTCATTGTTATTCCTGTATCTCTGCAGTGATGAATGTGTTGCTGCTGGCTGCACAGCTGCACCTCACTAACTCTGGTGAGTACTCTTACATTATCACTTGCTTAGAAATAAATATTAGTCAGATTTTTATGTCATCCTGTTGAATTTGAACAACACAATTTTAATGTTGCTATGTATTTACAGATAAATTTTAGTGGTCTGTTTGAAGTAAATAATTTTCTTGTTTTTTAAAGTTTACTCAGACATATTTTCATCTAAGAAAAGAACTTATCTTGTTATGTCTCGGCTGTTATTCTGTCTTAGATGGCGATTTTCCACTGGTTGTTCCATCCACACAGCAGCTCTTTAAAGACGACGGCTTGTCTGTGAGCTGTGAAGGGTTGGATGGACTGACTGGATGGAGGGTAATGAAGAAGGTCAAAGGTGTCCAAAAAACATGTGCTGATACCTGGGAGAAGTCAACAGGACCCTGTCAGATAACAACTGCCCATCCAGCACATGACAGCGGAGAATACTGGTGTGAAATTGGAGCAAAAAAAAGCGACGCTGTCAACATCACTGTTTCTGGTATGTATGCAGATTGTAAATCACCAAGGAGACTTTTATTGAAAAAGATTCATGTGAAAAAAAAAAAAAAAAAAAAAATATATATATATATATATATATATATATATATATATATAATTACATAACAAAACACCAAGAATTTTTAAAAATGGATGTTTAACAGATGGTTCTGTGATCCTGGAGAGTCCTGTCCATCCTGTGACAGAGGGAGAAAATGTGACTCTGCACTGTAGAAACAAGAAAAACACCTCCAACCTCATCGCCAACTTCTATAAAGGCAAAGACGTCCTAGGGAGCAGCTCTACAGGAGAAATGACCCTCCACACCATCTCCAAGTCTCATGAAGGACTCTACAAGTGCAGCTTCTCTGAAACTGGAGAATCAGCAGAGAGCTGGCTGCCTGTCAGAGGTGAGATATAACCCTGTTAAAATAAATTGTAACAGATGATGTTTGCACCTTAACTTTCAAGTGTTTTTACCTTTACAGTACAATACAGTACAGTACAATCTCTACCTTTTCCATTCAACTGGAGGATACTCATCGGTGTCGCTGCTGTGTTGGTGTTTCTGCTGCTGCTGGGACTATTTCTGTGTAGGAATCATCAAGCTGTCGCCACAGGTAAATACAATGACATAACAACTATTGGACTTGATTGTCGAATTGATCGTTATAAACGTGTTGTTTGTTTTTCATGGGCAGATACTCCGTCCTGCGTCCAGTCGCCCTCTTCTCCTCAAACAGGTGAGGAACCCCCACCTCCTCCAAAAGTTGAGCCAGGTATAACATTTTTGCTGGTGGGGTCTAAAGCTGCCTTCTAATATCTACCACAGTGTGTGTCTGTGTACAGCATCAATCTTCTACTTGACTGTGTTTCAGTGTTGGAACAGGCCAGTGTTGCTGAACCGATGCAGGCAACATATGCTCTCATCACAAAACCCAAGAGGCGAGAAGGTAAAAACTGACAAACACAATGCAGCAGAACATGCAACAACTCTTCTGATCAGGTGAAAACGATGAAAACAACTTGTAATATTGAAGATGTCCTCACAACCAGAAAGGGAAAAAGAAGCATTGAATGATTAAAGCGATGTTCACGGAATTACTGAGTGTTGAAGCTTTTAGCCCCAGTGATATTTAGAGCTTTATTTTTAAGCATCTCAGACAAACCACAGAAGAAACCCACAGGCACAACCAGGCCATCATGAAGCAGCTTCTGTGTTACAGTTAATTCTACCACATCAATAAAAATATCCAAGAGTTATATAGAGCAGCATGTAATCTAAAGCATCGCTGCATCATAGCGAGTAGATGCTCAGTGTTTTATAAATAAACACGAATAATCAGAAGATTCATGAAGTAAATTTGGAGCCTTAGATGCAGCTGACATTACAGTAAAAAAACACGGCAAGAGACGTAACTGCTAATGGTTGACTCTGAAATACAAGAACTAAAGTTCTCCTTCATTATAATGGTTTTAAGAATCGTGTCTAACAAACGTTTTTTAGATGTTGAGAGTAGTTTCGTCTTTAACAATGCTGAGGCAAACAATGAGTTAATTTTTTACACATTAAGTAGCTGCTAGTTCATAAACTGAGCTGTGAGAAGTGCAATGCAAAAATAAATCTTATCAGGTTAAAATGTTTTTGGAACAATTAGTCCGAAATTGACTAGAAATATGTTGTATTTTCTAGTTGTCAGATAATTTTTTTTTATTAAAAAAATTCTATTTTTGACTTGTTCATTCTAATCTTGTATTAAAACATGATATAAAAATATATATCTTATCTTAAGAAAACAAGATAAAAATGAAGATGTCAATGAAATAGGATAATTCTACTCACATCAGTCAAGTTGTCAAGAAACACAGAGAAACACTTTCAAAATAAAACAGGAATTAGACACAGAAGGAAACGGAGAAAAACACCAGAAAACCAGGCAAGACAATGACATATCCTGATAAAATTAAATTCAAAGCTGATTTATAAAGAAGTGTTTTCTTTCTCTATATAAAAACAGCTGAGATGACTTCATGCCTTCACTTCCACTGAGGCTTAGTCGACTCCTTCGCTGCGTTACTCTTCAATAGTTAAAAAAAAAACACAATCAAGAAATTTCAAAGTTATTTAAATGAAAAATTCTGAAATGTAATTTTTCTCTAAAACAGACCGAGGATTATCCAGCTGCTCGGCAACAACAATCCACTTCTAACAGAAGCTTCTATTTTACAGTCAATTAGGCAGGACTGAAGGTAATATTAAAGGTCTAATGCCATCTTGGTTTTCCTATAAAGAGAAATGATGGCGGGTGGTTAAGTTCAAATCTTTGCATCATGTTTGTCTTACAGGTTACTAAGAGACACCTGACTGAAGGACGATGTTAAATATGATGGGGGGAAGTCATTGGAGCACACAGCTGTTTAATTAATGCAGGAACATTTTATTATATTTCACCTAAAGTATTTTGATCTGCTGCATTTTATTCAGTCCCTGACCTGGGTCTGACCTTTAGAGACTCATCACCGTCCTCTGACCGCTTCAGCTGACTCGCTCTTATTTTTAGAGGTTGTGGTTTTTATTTTCTGAAGACGCTGTTGCAGATTTAAATGCACGCACTGTGTGACACATTAGTGTATATATATCTATATGTATTTACCCGTATGTGTGTCACTACCAAAAGCGAACAACGCAGCCCACGTCTTATAAACTTAAAATGTAATTTTTCTTCTAATAGACACTTTTTGTGTTGAATAAAGGATTTCTTGCTCTGGTGTTTTCCTCTGTGTTCAGTGTTAGGATGTTGTTACACCAAAATCCCAATTATACACTGATCTAGAATCATCGTGTTCTATATTCTGCTGATTTAATTTTTTAATCTTCAATTATACAAAGAAAATGTTCACTACTCATTAAAGGATTTTAATGATTCCAGCAGCTGAATCCAGTTCTAGCAGATGTTACTTCGTTAAATATACGAGGGGTTTTATAAATAAGACTAACAGCGAAGTGTGCTGGATGTTATAGTGGAAGGTCAGTTCATAGTAGAAGCTGTTGTCATCCAGCTGTATTAATCATGTTATAGAAGGACATTTATTATGATCTTATTACTGTTTTACAACCTTTAAACTGCAAAAGATAAATCATGAGAATAAATAATTAATATAATCACAATAAAGAAGAGAAAAGCTGAAAATAAAACAGACACTAGTCATGGTACAGAAGTTTCCAGAAGTGCCATTAACTGATCAATATCCACTTGAGTTGAGTCTCTATCAAGTTAGAATCTGTAAGTTTCCTCATCAGAAAGAAGTGAAATGTCTCCAAACTTCACTTCACTGTTAAAGGACACAAATGTCCAAGTCTGACAGATTCTGGTAAATAAACTGACATTTATTTTGTTTTCCAAAAAGGAGCAGGTGTCTCCAGCGCCACAGAAGATTATCACTTTTACCATTCAATTGATTAGACTGAAGGTAATTCACAATCACGGCTGTGTTTTTTTTTTATAGAAGCTGTTTTATGATTTAGCTGTATTGATAAATCTAATTATGTGTCTACAGGTGAGCGAAGCTACCGTCTGAAGGAGGGAGGACAGACTGCTGCAGTCAGTATTATTGTAATTTAATGCAGCTCATTAAATAAACCAATGACTGAAGCATTTCATTCTATCACATATTTATTGATATATAATCCAGTTCAGGCTGAAGACAAAAGAGTGACTGAGCTTCTGCTGTTTAAAAAGCTTCCCTGAGGAAACATTTATCCATTACTTTGGTGTTATTTGTATTTATTTTCATACTTATAACTGTTTTATGTGTGGCATGCATTTGGGCTGCAACTAATGACTTTTCTGATAGTCAATACATCTACTTAATTATTGAAAAGATCAATCAATTAGTTGTTTGGTTCATAAAATGATGTAAAATGTGTTTCCAAAGCTGAAGATTCAACCTAAAATGTCTAAAATGTCGTTTACTATTATAGAAGACTAAATAAACCAGAAAGTAATCAGAGAAGAGAAGCTGGAACCAGAGAATCTGGACATTTTCTTAAAGTTTACTCATTTCCATTAATTGATTATAAAAATAGCTGGCAATAAAAGTAAGTAATTAACTGTTGCAGCTCTACTATGAATAAAGAACAATTATTATATTTAATCACAACTACTGCAGAGCAATGCTCATGTCTCCATACACAGTGATATATTCCAACGACAAGAGCTTATATAAAAGTTATGGCATTAAATTAATGAGATTCATAATGAATAACTATGTGAATATAATGTGGCCTCTCTGAAGTGAAACAAACACCATAAGTATGAAATCCACTGAGTATTTCACAGTATTCCTCTCTTATTGTGAATAGCGTATGAGTCTAGAGTTTTAGACGTTTTGTAACACCTTAATATACCTGCATAATGGTTTTATAATCCTTGTAGAGGAAATGTGTCATTTATTTAAATTGGTTATCTGAAAGAATTCATCTGCTATGTTCACTGTTGGACACCAGGGGGCAGAGTTATGTTGTTACTAAACTATTTTTCTCTTTAAATTTTCGTCAGTCAGTCTTGGAGATCCATCTTAACATTTCTAGATCTATATATTGTATTCTGGGGCTGTACTGAAATATTTTTACATGATTTAAATTTAAAACTTTCAGCCCCTCAGTTCTGTCTGAAACCTTCTAGTCAAAGAGGAAGAGGATAATGAAGTAAAAGACTTGGGGATTCACAATAAAATCAATAAAAACACATAGAAAACACCATAAAAGGAAAAGAATCATTGAATTAAAATAAGAAATAATGAACAATGTTCAGGCTTGATTTCTTTAAAGCCTGGACATTCTTCTGTCTTCAGGAAGCTTTATCTACATCAACAAATTACAGATTTCAGGTTTTGCTCTGAATATTTTTCTAGCCGATGAATCTTGTTGATTTGTTGCTGTTTACAGCATGTGAGAAATAATTTTGTATCAAAGAAAGTAAAACGAGGTTGAAGACGGACTCTGACACTGAGGTGCGGTGCAGACACATCCTGTTTTATAAAACCTAAAACCTATCTTTACTCATTTTGTACTTGTTCATTACAGCAGGAAGTTGTTGCATGTGTGACATTAAGCCCCCCAGTCTTCCAACCTAACGCAGCATGGAGATCACGACTCTATATGCCGTCATTGGTGAGTCCTGCAAACTATAAATTAGTCATGACTATGCGTTTAACATTATTTATCTTATTGAAATGTTTATTTAACAGGACGACACAGACAACATTGCCACAAAACAGAGAAAATTAGATTTATATAAGACTTCAGCTGATTTGCCGCCTGTGTCTCTGATCAGGCTTAGAATGCAAGAAAAAGATGATACTGAATACAATACTAAATACAGTAAAATACAGTGGATAAATATTAGGAAAGATATAATAATATTACTATTCATGTGAAAGAAATAAAGAATTACTTACAAATATGTTTGATTAGATCTATAATCTAGTCAATGACAAAACTGTCATGTGGTGTAATCCTAAAAACTTGGTACCAGATAGTTTCTGGTACAAATGGACTTTTATATAATAAGAAACCAGCATAAACACAAAATGTACATTTTAGGGGACCTGTTGAATGCTTCATAAAACTGTATTTTATTTATTTGTTTACTTTCTCATTTGCCAAACATTATCTGTCACTGACCTTATGATATAAATGTGTCTTAATGCAAACTGAACTTTGTGACTGCAAATGTGAATTCAAAATCCTTGTATGCATAATCAGTAAAGTGTAAATGTCCAGATATATGTGTGTATTAGCATCTGTCTGGTTGTCTAATAAGCTAATTGTGATAATTTGTTTTATTCTTGCAGCTTCCCTGAGAGTCCTTCCCAACAGATCCCAGTTCTTCCAGTACGAGTCGTTCTCTCTGAGCTGTGAGCAGCTGGGAAACTCATCTGAGTGGAGAGTTAAGAGAAACACGTCCACAGAGATAAACAGCGAGTGTTCCATATCCTGGAATAGAAGAAATGAGTCTCACTGCTCCACCGATGATTCTTATGTTGGTGACACTGGAGTTTACTGGTGTGAGTCTGAAGCAGGAGAACGCAGCAACGCCATCAACATCACAGTGACTGGTGAGTTCAAACTAACTTCCAGCTTGATTGTTTTTAGGGAGAACCTTTCAGATGAGTAACTATACTGGCAGAGAGATGGCGTGGTTTGATGTGTAATAGACTGTAAAAACAGCCACAAAGTTTGAAGGACATTTATTCATGTTTTAGTGATAATATCGTCATAATTTGAGTTTGTTATGACTTTATTTCTAGAATTCTAAGCCATGTGGCTTCGATGTGGGAAACAATGCAGTTTGTCTCCTATTTGATTTAAAGAATTTGTTTTTAAGGACACATATTTGCTTCCTGGATTTTGTTCCTTGGCAATTTGTGTGTGTTTCCTCTGCACTTGTTTTGGAATCGATTCCATAGATGCGTTTTTTTATTATCTTGGGTGCACAAGTTCTTATTTTACATATCACTGAAAAGCTTTGAGTTCTTCTTTGTTGTCCCGTTTGTGATTCAGCTGGCTCTGTGATCCTGGAAAGTCCCGTTCTTCCTGTGATGGAGGGAGACACCGTGACTCTGACGTGTTTGTATAAAGAAATGATTTCTTCCTCCTCCTCTGACCTCACCGCTGATTTCTACAAAGATGGCTTCCTCATGGCGACCAGCTCGATAGGAATCACGACCATCCACGCTGTTTCCAGATCTGATGAAGGACTCTACAAGTGTAACATCTCTGGGGTTGGAGGATCACCAGACAGCTGGCTGACTGTCAGAGGTGAAATGAGTTTAAATCTGTGTTAGTGAGCATGTCTCCTTTTCCAAAGATAATCATCACCTGACAGGTGTAGCAGATCAAACTGCTGATTAAACACCAGGATCATTACATGTGTGTTTGGTGCTGTCACAATAAAGGACTCTAAAAGGTTTATTTTGGGGAAAAAAAGTCATACTCTTGAGTTGAGTTTGGCAAGTCTGAACTTGTATTACTGGGTAATGAGCCTTCTCTTCTTTTTTTCCACTTGTGGTGTTTCTGTTTTGAAGCAGGATATCCTGATGCACCTCAGTACCCCCTCGCTCGCATTCTACTTCCTGTAGTAGTCTTCTGCCTCTCACTGGCCGCGCTGATGCTGCTGTGTATATGGAGCAGCCACAAAGGTCAGCTGGTTTCATGTAAAATATATTTTATTATTTTGTCACGCCATTGAATTTATCCATTTAAAATCAGCAACAGCATATCTGTCCACTAACTTGTTTACTGTATGGAATTATAAGACTAGGAACTGTCCTACTGCATAAAGGACTTTACAAATATGTCTGACTTAACCATCAACAGCAAGAAGTCAGAAAATGGGGGAATAAGACAGTAAAGTCTGTTCAGAGAGTTTTGACACTGATTGGTCAGGCATCTTGAAAGAGAGAAGCTGATTGGTGCGGTTAAAGTAGCACATTCTGTTGGAGCTGTAAAACTGTTTTACAGCATAGAAACTGAGAACAAATAGATTGAAACCTAAAGGAAGAAGCAAAAATACATCTGATGGCTTTATAACTGATAATCTAACCATGTTAAATACGTGAATGCCATCATGCTTCATCTACAGTTTCCTCCATCATTGCTTTACAGTGTAAATCAGCTGCTGGATTTCACACCTTTAAAAACATCAGTATTTACCTGTTTAAACCAGTAGGTGTATAACAGTCCTATGTTTTGTGCTGCAGGTGAAATCGATCCTACAGTTGTGATGTTCACTCATGTCCCCACTACAGGGAACCGAAGAGGTAACCTCACCCCAGCTTTAACTTTCTGTCTCCTCATAATAGACGGTTCCTTTAACTGATTTACTCCTCTTTCTTTTCCAGGTGAGGCACAGAGGAGCCGCTCCTTTCTCCTCTGCTCTGTTGCTGTATACAGACCTGACTCTGGAAGGAGAAGCTGCACATCTAACCATGAGTTGACTTACAAGGCCTGAACCTCTGCAGCTGATGCAGGAAATGAACCGGAACTGATCAGTAGACACTTCTGTTGATCTTTTTATTGTTTTTACACAATCTGTCATCCTCATGTAAACCAGAGAAAGACTAAAACTCATCATTCACAATTCATTCAGGGTCTATATTTTCCAGAACAAACAATCATTACTCTTAATATTTATATTCACAACTTTGTCAGCATATTAATTATGAATAAATTAATCTAAGATACTAAGACATTAGGTGATTCCAACTTTGTATTTTCCCCAATATTTTTAGCACTTTTTGTGAACTCTTAATGCACCAAAACATAAATAGCAAAACTGTTAATTTATTTCTCTAAATTTGTAAACTAAAACATTTATTTTCAAAATCAACAAAATCGAAAACACAAATATATCCAGTCAGCAGATGGATTTACAGAAACTGTTTTATTACAAATGTCAGTTATACAGTAACTTATACAACAGTGAATACATAATAGTGGTCATTGCTTGTTTCTTTTAAAGCTGCTCTGCTCTTCTCTCTTTTCTGCTTTAGTAAATGATGCAAACATTCAAAACCAAAAGGGAAGGTCTCATCTCAGAGCAACTTTATAAATAAATGTTATAAATTGGACAGTTCCAGAAAGAAGCCTGTAAGTTACTACAAGAGAACACAAATATGGTATAATAAAGCTGCTCATTATTTTATTGTGTGCAAAAATATAAAAACAGGAGAAATAAAAAAAGGAAAATATAAATTCCTCTAGCTCTGAACATTCGTTACCACCACAGATTGGCATCTGGAAACTTTAAAGTTATAACGGTAACCTCCAAACCTCAGAGCCTGGATTCAAATAAGGAAAACTTTAATAGGGTAAAAAGAAGATGGACATTGTGTCCTTGTCAAGCTGTTCCTCTCCTTCCTCCTGTTATTCGTCTGTCTCTCTTCCTGTTTCTCTAATCTGTTAAATACAGGACATGTATCTGTTATAATCTAGACTGTCAACTCAAGTCCAACTATAGCCTGTAAGTTCACTGTGAAACATGACGTTATCTGTTCTGATAGAGTGAAGACAAATGAAAAGTTAGTCTTGGTTGATTAAAAGCATTTTTTAAAATCTTTTGCAAGTAAACAACGTCCTAGTTATAGTTGAAGATGTTTGGTGAGAACTTAATGTTAGATGTCTAGTTATCAACGACGAGTTCACAATCTGTTCAGAGAGTTCAAATAATGAAGAGGGAAATATTTAGCTACCTGTAATCATCCTCTGTTCAGACTGATCGTTAGTTCACCAATCAAAGATCATCGTCTGAATCACTCACAGTCTCCTGTTTCTCTATCTCCTTCAGTTTTTTATTAATTTCCTCCTTTTCCTTTATTTTTTTCTGTTTATTTTCTGTTGCATTAGTTAAATCACTCAAATTTCTCTGCAATGATTTCTGAAGTTCTTCCTTCTTCTTCTTCAGATCATTCTTTGTATCTAAAAGACGTTTTTCTTCTTCTGCTGCTTCTTTCTGTGTTTCAGGTTCCATCTTGTCTCTTTCATTATTTACTGACTGAAGCTTCCTCTCAGTTTCCTCCAGCTGTGAACTGACTTCTTTTATCTTTTCCTTTACTTCCTTTATATTTTCCTGATATTTAGAAACCTTTTTTCCAAAAACTTTCTCATCTCTTATTGTTTTCTGTAGCTGTTTCACGTGTTTTTCCTTCTTTTTGTCCAGTTCTGTCTCTTTTTCTGCTTCAAGTTCTGATCTTTGTCCTTGTCCTCCAACGACCTGCTGTCCTATCCTTTCCTCCTCTGTTTCTTCTTCGGTCTTCACATTCCTCCTCGTCTCTGTTTCTGTTTCCACCAGTGACTCTCGTTCTGGATCATCATTTGCAGAGTTTCTCTTCTCTCCGACTTTCTGTGTTTCTTCATCCTCGTGGTGATTCTTCTTCTCTGTGAAGAAAATATTTTAAAAAATGTTTACATGAACTTGTGAACCCATATAAACTATCTCAGATGATCATAAAAGTTCCCCTGAAGTATAAAATGTTCTTTTATTTTTTTCTTTTTTATCCCAACTCTGGTTATATTTCTGCACTTATTTACCTACAGTTGCCAATAAATACCAGTTTATTTGCATTTTTATATTAACATTCAATCAAATGTTTTTCTTGTTAAAAAATTGTTGTTGTTGCTGAAATTGAATTAAAATTAATATTAATTTTCTACACATAAATGTTTAAAACACAATTTAAACGTATTTTGACACCTTTAAAAATAATTTCTAATTAATTTGCAGCAACTTTTGTGATTAGCGACTGAACAAACCACAAGTTCAAAGTTCATCCAATCCGTTTAGCTCTGCTAAACCGTATTTTTGGTCTTTTTTTGTGATTCAACAAGGGCTAAATAAAACTCCAGTTTATGTAGTTTACTGTTTAATGTGGGAAGTTATGGGTGGTGGGTTAAACAACATTAGTTACGCTAGGTGAGGTTTTTCTGTTTAACCTTATGTCATAGTGAATGCAGTTATTTATTTTAATTAATTAAAACAAATTTATATAAAATGTGTAATTATCTGAAATTAAATTTTGAACGTTTTAACAACAAAAATTACTGAATTTCATATTCAAACAGAATAACGTTAGATAACGAAGATGTGGTGTTTCGGTTTAATACGTGACCGTGTTAACTAATGAACCGGCCAAACGCGTCTCCGTGGTAAGTGCGGTTATCAAATAGCCTTAAAATTGTTATTTTCCTGAATATTGAATTCAGTGTATATATTTGATAGCAGGCGGGGGAGAGCCTAACCTACCATTCCATACGTTTTAACAAAAAAAATATACTGAATTTCATGTTCAAACGGAGAATAACGTTAGATAGACGAGTTATGGTGTTACGGTTTAATAAGTTACCGTGTTAACTAGTGACCCCGCCAAACGCGTTCCCGTACTGTGCAGTTATTTAAAAGCCTTAAATTATTTATTATCGTGAACTGAATATTGAATTCGTTGTATATATTTGATAGCTGACAGGGGAGAGCCTAACCTACCATTTCAAACGTTTTAACAACAAAAATTACTGAATTTCATATTCAAACAGAAAAACGTTAGATAACGAAGATGTGGTGTTTCGGTTTAATACGTGACCGTGTTAACTAGTGACCCCGCCAAACGCGTCTCCGTGGTAAGTGCGGTTATTAAATAGCCTTTAAATGTTTATTATTATCCTGAATATTGAATTCTGTTTATGTAATTGATAGCAGGCAGGGGAGAGCCTAACCTACAATTTCATACGTTTTTAACCAAAAAAAATACTGAATTTCATGTTCAAACTGAGAATAACGTTGGATAGACGAGTTATGGTGTTAACTAGTGACCCCGCCAAACGCGTCCCCGTACTGAATGCAGTTATCAGTTAAAGCCTTAAATTGTTTATTATCGTAAACTGAATATTGAATTCGGTGTGTATATTTGATAGCTGACAGGGGAGAACCTAACCTACCATTTCATACGTTTTAAAAATAAAATAGTGAATTTCATGTTCAAACGGAGAATAACGTTAGATAAACGAGTTGTGTTACGGTTTAATAAGTGACCGTGTTAACTAGTGACCCCGCCAAACGCTTCTCCGTGGTAAGTGCAGTTATTAAATTGTTTATAGTGGATATGTCTGATAGCAGGTGGGTGAGAGCCTAACTTACAATTTTCTTTTTATTTTGTTTTTACTTTACAAAAATATTGCGCTTCGTTTTCAGAGAATAACGTTAAATTCGGAGGAGTTGTGGTGTTACGGTTTAATAAGTTACCGTGTTAGCTAGTGACCCCGCCAAACGCGTCCCCGTACTGAATGCAGTTATTTAAAATCCTTAAATTATTTATTATCGTAAACTGAATATTAAATTCGGTGTATATATTTGATAGCTGACAGGGGAGAACCTAACCTACAATTTCAAACGTTTTTAACAAATACATTACTGAATTTCATGTTCAAACAGAGAATAACGTTAGATAAACGAGTTGTGATGTTTCGCTTTAATAAGTGACCGTGTTAACTAGTGACCCCGCCAAACGCTTCTCCGTGGTAAGTGCAGTTATTAAAAAGCCTTACATTGTTTATTATCTTAAGTCGAAAATTGAATATAGTGGATATGTCTGATAGCAGGTGGGTGAGAGCCGAACTTACAATTTTCTTTTTATTTTGTTTTTACTTTACAAAAATACTGCGCTTCTGTTCAGAGAATAACGTTAAATACGGGGGAAGTTGTGGTGTATCGATTTAATAAGTGACCGTGTTAACTAATGACCCCGCCAAATTCGTCCGTGTTAATTGTGATGAACGCAGCTATTTAAAAAGCCTTAAAATGTTTATAATTATATTTAAAATAAATGTTGAAGATATGTTGAAAAAGAATAATCTAAATAAAGTAGCTACAGGAGACAGTGATGCAGAAAGAGACTATTTTGAAAGAAATAAACAAAGAAAGAAACAATTTTGTGTAAATCAAGGTACCAGAGTCTGCAGACACCAGATGATAACTACTACCACAATGGACATCACTTTAATATCAATACTACAATATGTCTTTTTATTTGTTTTTTGTAGTAACTGAGATGTCTTTTAATAGGATCTTTTCATAGTGAAGAATCAGTAGATGAGGATGAAGGCCGATCATCTTCAATTCAGTATTCAGGAAGTAAATATTTACATCATGAGTATACATTTTAAACAAATATATAATGCTATATTTTTGTTAAAATATGGTAATAATGACAAAAAGATTGAAGTTATGACAAAATAACTGAATATTACTTTGATCAGATCTGGTGATCGAGGTGTGGACCTGCAGGAGTCTGCCTGTATATCCAGTTTCATTTCATTTGAATATTCATATTTTATTACAGCCAGGAAGTGTGACGGGCAGCTGATAATTTAAAAATGGTTTCTAACTTACTGAGTTTGTTTTGTCTGTATTTCCACACAGCAAAGACCACTGCAAGACAAAAGATGAACCCAACAATCACACCGATGATGGAAGGAACAGGTGAACTGGAAGAAGAAGCAGGCTGGTCTGAGCCTGGAAGGATAAAACAGAACAGAAATATCTTTATATATGAGATCCAGTCACAGCTAAGAATCATTCCAATGTGTTTGTACCTGTAACAGTAATGTGAGTGTCTCTGGTCTGGTTGATGTGGTTCTGGTGGACTCTACAGGTGAAGCTGTTGCTGAGTCTGTTCTCCACAGTCAGTCTGCTGCTGACAGTATAGAGGTCATCAGGACCTCTGACTGTCTCTGTAGGTCCAGCAGAGAGGAGCTTTCCCTCACCGTCCAGCCACAACACCTCAGGCTCTGGATACCAGCCTCCAGACTCACAATGAAGCTCCACCACGCTGCTGTTTCTGCTCATGTTCACCACAGGTGAGGACACAGCACCTGAAGAGAGTTTAGAAGTTTCTTACGGACACTGCTCACAAAGACTATTGATTTTATTTAGAGATTTCTTCTTTTTTTACGAGCTTTGTATTAAGTTTATTGGTAAAACTCTCCATTACATCATTATTGTAACCTGGTCTGAAAACATTGGAACTTTTTTGTTATTTTGACCATTTGTCATTTTCTGTTATCCGTAGTTTATAGACTCAAACAAAAATGTTCATTCACTTAGTCCTTCTCCTCCTGCTGAGAGAAGAGGAGCTGAAGAGAATCTGAACTATCACCACGTCTGAATTGTTGATGTGTTAACATTTCCCTTCTGAGACTGAGCTGACTGCATATACATTTAAAACCATACAAAAAAAATAGAAACAAACAGGAAATGTTCCCACCTACCTACAACAAGCTGAACCGTTGATTTTTCAAGCAAGTCTGGCAAGAAGCATCTGTATGTTCCCTCATCTGAGAGTTTCACTTTGGAGAGTTTCAGTGAAACGTCTCCATGTTTCAGTCGCTCGATGGACACCGACGACCGTCCCTTGTAGGACTGATCTTTTTTTATCCCCATATCTTCACCATTACGCCACACGAGGACAAATATACGGTTTGGTTTAGACCTCGTCCACTCCACCGTCATTTCGAGAGCATCCTGGGCAGGTTTCAGGTGGCACGGCAGAATGATGTCATCGCCAACTGTCGCTGCTATTGGCTGAGAGAGGCTATTCACCAGAGACTGACCTGAGAAGAAGGACATTTGTGATTTCTGCAGCAAAGGGGTTTAACATTTGTCTGGATGAGATTTAGTGTTTCCATTATGACTTCCACAGACTCACTTTAACAAAATCCTGTTAGTGATGTGTGTAGTCTACCTTTGCATGTGTGAATCAGGGTGAGGAAAATGACCAGGACGATGAAGGCAGCAGACTGTCCCACTTTCATATAAGGCATCCTGGGGGTCTGAGATATAGAAATAAAACAGGAAAACATCAGGATGATTGTATTTAGAGATCCTATAACTGCAATGTTGAGTTCAGGCTCCTGGAGTTGTCTGTCCCTCACAAAAAATACCTATCACTGTTAAAAATGAGAAATGCTTTTAACTCAGAGGAAACAAGCACTTTATGTTTCTGTAACAACAGATATGTTGAATCAACGTTTTAGCCGTGGTGACGTAGTTCAGACAACGTCCTCTTCAGTTCTTCTCTCAGCAGGAGGAGGGGGGTTATGTTGATGAATTAACTGACACCACCAGTCATGTCGCACATTGATTATTTTAAGTTACACCATTGAACAGGAATTATGTAAATAGGCACATATAGAAAACACCGATATTCAACATGTCTGCAGAAATTTAACTGTTAGTGTTTCCCTCTGCCTTATAAGCATAATTTTATACTGAAGTCCCCTTAAAATTACACATCTATTCTGTTCAGAAAGAACAGAAGGAGTGTGTCATTCTTTTATTCTGTGTATGCAAACCATTCATGGTGGATCACCATATGATTATTTTGCAATAAATTCCAAACAGTGAGCGACCAATTTCTAGGAATTTCTATTTGGAATCAAACTGTAGCTACATATTCTGTGGTAAAACAATAGGAAATGGCAGGAGGGTAATTAACAGTAGTTCTACCAAAGTTTCTCTCATTCTAAATCAGTTATAAAACAGATTGTTATGAAAACTAAAGACGCAACTAACGATTATTTTTATCAATTAATTGTTTGGTCCAGGAAACAGTCAATCACCGTTTCCCCAGACGACCTCAAACATCTTCAGTTTACTGTCAGACACCAAAGAAACCAGAACATTTTCACCATTAAGAGGCTGGATTTAAAAAAGATCAATAGATCAAAACACAGATATTTATTTTAAAACATCATACTGATTGTAAGCTGTTGTAATTAACCTGCTGTTAGTCCAATTTTTATCTTCATAAAGGACAGAGCTGATTCCAATCACTTTTCTTTTTATAATCCTTAAAGTCTAAAAGATGGATTTTCCTGTTAAAATGAGAATTAACGTGTTTAAAATAAATATATACTTACTATATACTTTCATTTTGTATATTTAGAAAATTGACAATGAACGGAGGAAAGAAAACTGAAAGTAAAAAATGAGAAACATTTTTCTTTGTCCCCTTTTATTAAATAAAAACAATATAAAATGTTAAATCAAACACATGATAGACAATATGTTTTTAAAGTTGTGTTTCATACCTTCTGTGTGTCTGAGGCAGATCTACAGGAGCTGATCGATCAAAGTCCAGGAACAGCAGGAAACACAATAACTGGAATAAAGGTTTGTTTATGGCGGTTGTAGATAATAATTGACAAATATCTGAGTGGGCTGCTGCACTTTATATGAGGGTTTAACCACAGTGACTCCTGCTGCTGACAATTAGAAGCATAACTTTATACAGAATCAGACTTCAATAAAATCAGAACAGAAGAAAGAATCTAAACCAGGGTTGGTGCTTCATCTGGTGGGCTGCAGGCATCCGTCCTTCTTTCCTGTAAGAACCAAACACAGGAATCCGTAAACACAGCAGAGATGGAATGAGGACGGCTCCTCCTCCGCTGACGTCACTTCCAGTGAGTGGGTTACGTTCGTCTGTTCTTGCCAGACGCTAGATGTGACAGTAAATACACATTTAACCAGTGGTGGAAGGTAATAAGTGCTGTACTGTGGTACAATTTTGAGGTACTTTGCTTGAGTGATGTCACTTTATACTTCCTCTTTACATTTCAGCAGCAAATTATATGATTTTTGGCAGTAGAATATTTCAACAACCTAAAGGTTACATCAGTCTGGTTTATTTGTTTCTGCTGCCAAAAAGTGGCCAAACCCATCAGTATGTAGGTTTAAATGTGACCAACTTCTTCCACCACTGGAAGTAAATTGGTGTACAACATGCTGCTCTCATTGAGGTATTTGTCCTGATTACATAAGTATTATGGAAGTTCATCTCTTCTGGAATGTAGATGAGGCAACGAGTGTTGTCCAAAGCAGCTGGAGACAAAGAAAAGAAGGTTTAACTACATCTAATATCTGCACTGATATGAAGTGTGTATCTATCCATCTGTCTATCTATCCAGCTAGCAGCAGATAATTTTGCTTATTTCAATTTTTATCATATCTTTTATCTCATAATTTATACTATTTAAGACATTTGACTTATTATGAGATAATTTAAAGTGTTTACATAAAACCTTTAAGGCATCAAGGCACAATTAGAAAAGAATGAAATAAAATAAAGTGTAAGTGTGTGACAGTAGATTTTGTGAATATTTCCCAGTAAAATGTAGTAGAGTATAAGTATAAAGATGTATAAATAGTGAGGTTAATACTTCAAACGTGTACTCCAACATACAAAGTCAGATGATCTTGTCTTCCACTGTGTGCAGGAGTCACCCGCAGCTGAGGTCAGAACCATCATGACACAAAGGAAGATGGACACAGTCTTCATGGTGCAGATGTTGCTGTGATGATTTCCTTCAGGAAACAGAAATACTTGTACAGGGAAAGTGAGTAAATGAAGAACATTAGAGTTTGTGTCAAACCTGCAGCAGAATTCTCTTTTATTCTTCTCAGTGTCAGTTTGGAGCTTCAGCCTCTGTAGAAGCTCTTAAATACATCTGCCCTCACCTGGAGCTCACCTGAGGCCATTCACACTGGCAGAAAGTCAATCACCTATTTGATCTTTCTTAATCCTACAAATGTTGATAAAAAGGCTTGGAGCATAACCGTTTAACCACTCTCTGATGACAAATAAGAAACAGGGAGGGAGGCGGCATAAACATGTTTTTCCCACAGACCTCTGTTATAAAAGGGATGACAATTATATCTGCTGTTATTTTAGCCTCAGGTTTATAGAAACCAATTATATTATTTTTCATTTGAATATCTTGCAGCTCTGCAAGTCTAGTTATTTTAGCCTGCCAGAAGATTCTGTTCATAAAAGTAATATTAAAAATAGATAATCAGTTTTGATTTGAGATCAGAAGTTTGGACAGAACATTAATCCTGAGCAAAACTCTGAAGAAGATTCAGCCAGGACTTTGTCCCCAAACATCCAGACATATTCCCTTTTTACTTAAGTGGTGGCTAATTGATGTTGTGAACTAAAACGGGGTATTTTGCGATTTCGATCTATAAATTCAGCACCTAGGTTTCTAAAACCATAAATCACAGACACAGTTCTATTGATTTGACACGAGAAGCCGGTTTCATCTTCTTAAGGGTCGAAGTTTGCAACTGGAAAACAAACCAAACCTCTTAAATATTCCACCTTGTGTACAGAATCTATAAAAATTAATACATGACTGAAAAAACTCAAGTGAAATATTAAGATTTATTATGCTTTTTTATTATTGCATACAGAAAGTCGCGAGAGCCGGCATTCATTGATTATAAACCAGAAGAACAGATCCAATTCCTGTTTCTGTCCTTTAAATCAGTGTTACAGCAGTAGAAGAGAAATAAATGAGTTTTCTGGTTATACATGAGACTGAGAAAACAAAGACTCATCCAATCGTGTTTTTACAGATACATTATGTTTCTGTTTCAGTGCAGGAATCACATGAGAATCTTGGAGCAGACAGACGGGAGCTTCGAGCTGCATTTGGTGGGCTGCAGGCATCCATCCTTCTTTTCTGAAAAAACCAAACACAACAGAATACATTTACTCCCATACTGCACTTAATGGTACTGCATGTTGTATAGAGACTCTTCTACCAGGTCAGTGTTTAGTTTTTAGCTTCTTGTGAGATTTCAGATGACTTGTTCACATTTCTGTTCCCTTCTAAACTTCAACCTTTCAACCTTCACCGATCACCATTTGATTTTGATTTGAATCGTTATTACTACTATACTACTACTATCAATAATAATCATATTAGTAATAATAATAAATACATAAATAAAAATCCTAAACATGTTTGAAGTAGGAGTAGGAATAAGTAAAATAATTTATAATTCCTACCCCCCCACACTCTATTCAATTACAAAATTGTATACAATTATTTCCTGTGATTATCTATATGATAATCATTATATTGAAGAGCCTATTTTGCCATTTTCAAAGTTAAATATTTAATTTTTTAGGGTCTATTTATAAAAATGATCATGTCTTTCTGGTCCAGAAACAGCAAGTTAGACTGGTAGCAGCAATACAGTCTGTCTTCTCACACACTCACTATTCTCCCCTCCCTACTGGTATACCCACTCTGCTGTGATTGGCCGAGTGCCTTCAGAAATGCCCCGCCTATATTTATCTATTATGTGACATGTGAGGAGACATCGATACTGGAACATCGTCCAACCATCGGGGCAAGAAAAGTGAAGGTAATAATCTTTGACTGAAGATAAACGTAGGAAAGAGTCATATTGAGTTGTAAGAATATGTAGATGTAATCATTTGGCATCTCTATATATATATTCTGCACTGACCTGATGGCAAGGGTGTAGTAGGAGGATACGCTGGCAAAGTTAGTTATAGCAGTGAGATTAATTATATTGGAATAGTCTCAAACAGGTGTCATCTGAGAAAATGTCCTGTATACTCACTGTTTATGATGTCAGCCCAGAGGTCAGACTGATCTCCAGGATAAGCTGCAGACAGTTTAAAAAGCAGTGAGCAGCAGTGCAAGAAATGGAAGTTTTGAGAATATGCTTATGTTTTTCCTTGCATTTCAGGTTGCAAAACTGTATTTTTTTTATTTATCTGAATGTTATGTGAAGCTTCTGCAGTCTGAATTAGTCATCTCAAGGACATCTGACACATTCAGCATCAAATTCCTTAATCCTAAATCCTTTAATCTTTTAAAAAAGCAAGACTAAATTGACCACAATTAAGAAAAAAAACGTCTATAGATTGTCTGCATTGTTTTGAAAAGTATTAAAAGTTGAGGAATGAATTTACGAAAAATGAAGGCCCTTAAAAAGTATTAAACCTAATCAAAACGCTGCGGGGTATTAATTCTTGTTTGGTATTTTCATAATTAGATTCCGTGTAAAGAATACCCAAATTTAATAATTTTCCGCCAAAACCACAAGTACACAGGATGTGCGCGCATAAGAGCACGTGGTACACTGGCGCGAAGTTTCCATGGAAACAGAAGTGACGGTTGGGGAAAAAAAATGGGAAAATGTCAGTTTGTCGTGGTTTGACTGGCGGAATTAAAAACACAAAGCTTCAACAACCGGATTTAATGGTTATCAGGTGTTTATAGTAACGGTTATTAAATATTTTTAATGGTTATCGGGTGTGTGTAGTAACGGTTATGAAGTCTTTTTAATAGTTATCAGGTGTTATCAGGAAATCGTGGTGTTAGGAGTTGAATGTATTAAAATATATTGAGATGGTGTTGAACATTCATTAAAATTGACTTCACAGGACTTGAACAGGATTCATGCATATACTGTGTTAAAAAAATGCAAATTATCTGCTAACGGAATGAGATAATTCTATCTAATATTGTGACTGAACGTACCAAAAACAAGATATATGATGAGACTAATGAGAGGCAGTGTGTGGATATTCTGCAGAGAAGGGCTGAGTTGTGTTGACCTGATGATGATGACAGGTCAGCTGCAGCAGGTGTGGAGGCTGAGAGATTAAATGCAGACACACCCAGACTACAAATAGACTGAGGACAAAGGACTGGACTTATATTAACAAAAAGACTTTGGCAAACATGATTCAGATCATCTGTATGCTGAATATTCAGATACATTTTTTAACAAACATTTTCTCCTTTCAGTATGATGCATATTTAAAACGTATTATTTATGTAGTAGAAATGTAAGAAATGTAGAAATGTGCAATTATACTAAATCATAATGACCATTAGGAAATCCCTTCAAAGTGAAGGGGACACAATCCGCAGTCCTCTTCTGTGAAGAGTTGACTCTGAAGCTAATATGAAGCTTCAGAGTCAAATCAAGTTTAAATGTTACAATGATTTTAGTGCCAAAATCTTTTTGTTGCTTGACGTTCACATAACTCAACAAAGAGGAAGCACTACACAGAACAAGGACTGAGGTAGAGTAGTAGAAGAAAATGTTTCAAATGTGTACTTGTATACATAAACAGTAAGATGATCTCCTCTTCCACTCTGCAGGACTCACCAGTCGCTGAAGTCAGAGCCATGATGGCACTAAAGAAGACGGACACAGTCAGCATCTTCATGGTGCAGATGTTGCTGTGATGATTTCCTTCAGGAAACAGAAATACATGGTAGAAATATGTGTGCAGGGAAAGTGAGTAAATGAACATCATGAGAGTAGAGTTTGTGTCAAACCTGCAGCAGAGTTCTCTTCTGTTCTTCTCGGTGTCAATTTGGAGCTTCAGCCTCTGTGTAGATTTGCAGAGCAAAGCAATACCAGTTCTTATATACACCAGTGTTCACCTGGTACAAACATCAGATTTGAATGTGTTCCAAATCTAACAAAGGCTGCTAAAGGGGGATGGTGTATATTCTGTATCTTCTGTATCTCTATCTGGTCTGTATCTTGACTGCATATCAGCAAAAAGGACATATCCACATTTTAGATATATAGATTTATTTATTTTTTATTTTATTTTTGCATGCAGAAAGTCATGAGAACAAGCTAATCTCTTAAAAGCCCAAGGAACAGATCCAGTTCCTGTTTCCATCCTTTAAATCAGCATTACAGCGATAGAAAAGAAATAAATGAAGCCTTCATGTTTTATTTTAGACTGAGAAACTCATGTAGTGTTTTTACAGATACATAAATTGTCTGTCTCAGTGCAGGAATCATATGAGTATCATGGCACAGATAGACAGGAGCTCAGTGAAACATCTTCAGGCATCTGTCCTTTTCTGTAAGAACAAAACACAGAAGTCAGTAAACACAACATGTACTGAAGTATTTACATTTCATGTTTCTTGAAATATATATATGTAGGTGTAAAAAGTCCATGATATATGTTGAATTATGTTGTATTTTTTAAAAAGTTTTAAAATGTGTTGATAGACCAAGTAAAACTGGAGTTAGGATTAATATTTCATTTCGTACTTGCAGGAATTAATCAAGTCTCTTGTAGCAGACAGACGGGAGCTTTGTGCGACATTTGGTGGATTGGTGGCATCCAGCCTCCTTTTCTATAAAAGACAAACACAGAAGTCAGTAAGTGCAATGGATAGCAGGTGATATGTACAGAAATATTTCAATTTCATACTTCTTGATTTACATAACCTCTGACTTCATTTGTGTATATTGCAGGGGTGCCCAGCCCTGCTTCTAGACTCATTTTGACTTTTATAAAGTAGTTCAAATTTATCTACACTTTGAGTACCTTCCAACAGTGAAATACTGGTGATTGATTAATATCATATTCTTTATTAAACTAACGTAACTTTTTATTATACTTTCACTTAATAGGTTTTTAAATTCAAATGTTGGTGTTCAGTACACTGCAAAAATAAATCTTATCTAGTTAAAGTATTTTGTTTTCTTATTACATTCCTTTATGTATTTCAAGTTTATTTTAGTTAAATTCAGTTTAATTTTGTTGTCTTGCTTAAATGGTGACAAAAATACAACAGTTACCTGTGAAGGTAAGTCGGAGACACATGTGTGGCGTCTTTTCTTCAGTACAGAAGTCATGAAAGCTATCGACAAGAATGTAATCACTCCAGATCCAATTAGGATACTGTGAGGAAAAACAACATTGTTTGAATTAATGGAATATTGCCTTTAAATGATCAGAATGTGTTTAATTATAATTGATCTACCTCTTTTAAATACAAGCCTCCAACCCAAACATTCAGATCTTTGGCCCCAGCACTCTTCATCATGGAATGAATCTTACTGGCGGCTGCAGAGTCGTACACAGTGACCATGTGGCCTTTCAGCTTGTAGCAGTTTACCTACAGACAGAAGAAAAGCCTCAGGACACTGAAACAAGACTTAAATTAACCAACTGTGAAAGTAAATACACATTTAACTAGTGATGGAAGGTAATAAGTGCTGTACCATAGTAAAACCTTAAGGTACTTTGCTTGAGAGTCTCCACTTTATGGTACTTTATACTCTCTCTACATTTCGGCAACAAATACTGGATTTTTCACTTAACCCACAGCTTTAGTCACTAGTGGTAGTGTAATAAGAAACAAAAGTTTAAATTAAATGAACTAATTGATTTGCTGATGGAAAAATATTAAACAAATTGTACCAAATGCAAGACATTTTCACCTGATAAGATGTTTGGCAGTAGAATATTTCATCAACCTAAAGGTTACATCAGTCTGGTTTATTTGTTTCTGCTGCCACCAAGTGGCCAAACCTATCAGTACATGCAGTTTAAATGTGACCAACTTCTTCCACCACTGGACTTAACTTAGTGTACAAACATGCTGCTCTGATTAAGGTATTAATTACAGCAGCATTATGGAAGTCCATTGCTTCTGGAACGTAGAGGAGGCAACGAGTGTTGTGCCAATCCCAAGTCCAACCATCAGGACAAGATTTAGTATCAGCTGGAGATAAAATAAAGAAAAGAAGGTTATACTGCATCTGCAGGGGAGGTGCAAGAATATCAGTAAATATCTGCACTGATATGAAGTGTGTGTCTATCCATCTGTCTGTCTATCCAGCTAGGAGCAGATAATTTTGCTTATTTCAATTTCATATCTTTTATCTCATAATTGACACTATTTAATACTTTTGACTTATTATACCTCATCAAAAAAAAAGCTAAATCATTTAACATGTTTACATAAAACCTTTAAGGCATCAAGGCACAATTAGAAAATAATGAATTAATATAGTGTAAGTGTGTGACAGTAGATTTTGTGAATATTTCCCTGTAAAATGTAGTAGAGTACAGTATAGTAGAGTACATCTTTAAAGTATACACATGTATAAATACTGAAGTAAATACTTCAAACATGTACTCCAACATACAAAGTCAGATCTTGTCTTCCACTGTGTGCAGGACTCACCAGCAGCTGAGGTCAGAGCCATCATGACACAAAGGAAGATGGACACAGTCTTCATGGTGCAGATGTTGCTGTGATGATTTCCTTCAGGAAACAGAAATACACGTCAGAAATACTTGTACAGGGAAAGTGAGTAAATGAAGAACATGTTTGTGTTTGTGTCAAACCTGCAGCAGAATTCTCCTCTGTTCTTCTCAGTGTCAGTTTGGAGCTTCAGCCTCTGTGTAGAAGCTCTTAAATACATCTGCCCTCACCTGGAGCTCACCTGAGGCCATTCACACTGGCAGAAAATTAATCACCCATTTGATCTTTCTTAATCCTACAAATGTTGATAAAAAGGGTTGGAGCATAACTGTTTAACCACTCGGATGACAAATAAGAGACAGAAAGGGAGGCGGCATAAACATGTTTTTCTCACAGACCTCTATTATAAAAGTGATGACTATTAAACTGGTTATTTTAGCCTCAGGTTTATAAACACCAATTATATTTTTTTATCTTTGTGTCTTGCAGCTCTGCAAATCCAGTTGTAGCCTGAAGTTTATCTGCCAGAACAGTTAGCTTTAAACCAGGAGAATAAACCATTTCAACAAGTGTGCAAGTAAATACACATTTAACCAGTGGTAGGATGTAAGAAGTCATTTGCAGGGTCACTAGTGAACATGGTCACTTATTAAACCAAAATATCACAACTCGCTTATCCAAAGTTACTCTGTTTGAACATGAAATTCAGTAATTTTCAATAATCTTGTGTATTAAAATGCTTGAAATGGTAATTTAGGTTCTCCCCTGCCTGTTATCAGATATATGTACTGTATTGAACATTCGATTTGGCGGGGTCATGAGTTAACAGTCATTTATTAAACTGAAACACAACCGCAACTCGTGTTATAATGTTACCCTCTGAACATGAAATTCAGTCATTTTGAGTAAAAAGAAAATAAAATGGAAGTTGAGGTTTTCCCCTATCTGCCATTAGATAAATGAACATTAGTCAACATTTAATTTAGCAGGTGTGACAGCTACCTTTACTCAGCAGAGCAGCAAGGTAGAATAAAACAAGTTATTAAAAACACTACAGGCAGTTTGAAGCTCTGTCTTTTGACTTACAGGCAGTGTTTCTACACAAGGCCAGGCAATCACAAAAGACATAAAATATCCCCTTTAAAACAAAAGCATTTGGTACGTTAATTACACAAAACAAACCATAACTACCCTTGTAGTATGTTGTAATTGAAGTGGTATGACAGATCAGACCAGCCCTGAGAAAACCCAGAATTACAGGAGTATGGTGTCGTGAAAATATTCCAAGCAAGCAAAAAAAAAATGAAGTTGGACAGAGCCAAAAAATAATTGAAGGGAGAGTCTGGCCTTTAAAGGTGATGGTCTATATTCTGTATCTTTACTGCATATCAGCAAAAAGAAGATATCCACATTGAAGATTTATAGATTTATTTATTTTTTTTTTTCATTTTTTTTTGCAAGTAGAAAGTCATGAGAACAAGCTAATCTTATAAAAGCCCAAGGAACAGATCCAGCTCCTGTTTCTGTCCTTTAAATCAGCATTATGATAGAAAAGAAATAAGACTATAATTAGACTGAGAAACTCATGTAGTGTTTTTACAGATACATTAAGTTTCTGTCTAAGTGCAGGAATCATATGAGTATCATGGCACAGACAGACAGGAGCTCAGCGAAACATCTTCAGGCATTTGTCCTTCTTTTCTGTAAGAACAAAACACAGAAGTCAGTAAACACAACATGTGGAAGTATTTACATTTCATGTTACCTGATACATATATATATAGTACATTTGTTAAGACATGGAGATGGATTGAGATAGGGAAAGAATGTGTTGATAGACTAAGTAAAACTGGATTATGATTAATCTTTCATTTCGTACTTGCAGGAATCACTTAAGTTTCTTGTAGCAGATAGACGGGAGCTTTGTGCGACATCTGGTGGATTGCAGGCATCCAGCCTCCTTTTCTATTAAAAAAAAAACAGGAGTCAGTAAACACAATGGATGGCAGGTGATATGTACAGAAATATTTCAACTTCATACTACTTGATTTACATAACCTCTGAACTTCAGTCACACAGAGGTGATCTGAGCCTTTATCCATCGTAGCTCAGTCTCCAAACTGCAAATAATTTGGTGAAAAATCTAAAGATAGTTGGTATTTGGTACAATACATCCGATAGTGAGTAGAATTATTATGGATTTTCTTATGATTTAGTTTATTTCAAGTACTTTTGGTTAATTTAATTTTTGATTTTAAATATAATTCAAGATAATTCAACTTAATATACAGAGTTAATGCAGGGTCTTAAAACAATCTTTAAAGCATTGAATTTAGGAATTTAGAAATAATACCTGAAAAAGTCTTGAATTTTGATATCTGAGCCCTGCTCCTAGACTCATTTTGACCTTTATAAAGTAGTTCAAATTTAT
The DNA here is from genome assembly GCA_030544235.1 of Lepturacanthus savala. Taxonomy (NCBI): domain Eukaryota; kingdom Metazoa; phylum Chordata; class Actinopteri; order Scombriformes; family Trichiuridae; genus Lepturacanthus; species Lepturacanthus savala. Next base: position 22,358,885 of record CM060483.1, read on the forward strand.
CTCCACTTTGAGTAGCTTCCAACAGCGAAATACTGGTGATTGATTAATATCATATCCTTTTATTAAGCTAAGGTTTTTGTTCTTTTACTTAATAGGTTTTTAAATTCAAACGTTGGTGTTCAGTACACTGCAAAAAAGATGTCTTATCTGGCTGAAATATATTGTTTTCTTATTACAGTCAAGTTCAATTGTGGTCAGTTTTATCTTGTTTTGATAGTTAAATTGTGACAAAAATACAACAGTTACCTGTGAAGGTAAGTCGGAGACACATGTATGTCTTGTCTTTAGTACAGAAGTCATGAAACTTCTTGACGGGAATGAAATCACTCCAGGTCCACTCCGGAATCTGTGAGGCAAAACACAAAAGAACATTGTTTGAATTAATATTTTTAAATAGAATATTACCTATAAAATAATCAGAATGTGTTTAATTATAATTTATCTACCTCTTTTGAATAAAATCCTCCAACCCAAACATTCAGATCTTTGACCCCAGCACTCTTCATCATGGAATGAATCTTATTGGCGGCTGCAGAGTCGTACACGGTGGCCATGTTGCCTTTCAGCTTGAAGCAGTTTACCTACAGACAGAAGAAAAACCTCAGGACACTGAAATAAGACTTAAATTAACCAAGTGTGAAAGTAGATACACATTTAAACAGTGGTGGAAGGTAATAAGTGCTGTACCATAGTAAAACCTTAAGGTACTTTGCTTGAGAGTTTCCACTTTATGGTACTTTATACTCTCTCTACATTTCGGCAGCAAATACTGGATTTTTCACTTAACCCACAGCTTTAGTCACTAGTTTTAATTTAATAATAAACAAAACTTTACATAAGCTAAATGATCTGCTAATGGAAGAAAATAATTCTACTCAATATTTTCCTAATTGTTCTAAATAAATTATCACATGATACATAAGACATTTCCCCCTGATAAGATGTTTGACAGTAGAATATTTCATCAAACTAAAGGTTACATCAGTCTGGTTTATTTGTTTCTGCTGCCACCAAGTGGCCAAACCTATCAGTACATGCAGGTTTAAATGTGACCAACTTCTTCCACCACTGGACTTAACTTAGTGACTAATATTAGACTAATATTAATTACAGCAGCATGATGGAAGTTCATCTCTTCTGGAACGTAGAGGAGGCAACGTTTGTCGTCCAAAGTCCAACCCTTAGGACAAGAACCTTTGGCAGCAGAAAAAGAAAAGATATAAAGAAAAGAAGGTTAAACTGCATCTGCTGGATGCAAGAATATGAGTAGATATCTGCACTGATATGAAGTGTGTGTCTGTCTAGCTAGCAGTTAGTTTTGCTTATTTCAATTTGTTTGTTTTTTTATCATTTCTATTATTTAATATTTTTGACTTATTATACCTCATAATCATAATTAAAACAAAAAAATAAATAAGCTAAATCATCTGGAAGAAGGAAATAAGAGTTAAAGGTAATTTTACTCAATAATTGTGCTAAATGAAAGATATTTTCACTTGAGAATATAATAAAGATGTAGAAATACTGAAATACTTCAAACGTGTACTCCAACATACAGAGTCAGATGATCTTGTCTTCCACTGTGTGCAGGACTCACCAGCAGCTGAGGTCAGAGCCATCATGACACAAAGGAAGATGGACACAGTCTTCATGGTGCAGATGTTGCTGTGATGATTTCCTTCAGGAAACAGAAATACACGTCAGAAATACTTGTACAGGGAAAGTGAGTAAATGAAGAACATGAGAGTTTGTGTCAAACCTGCAGCAGAATTCTCTTCTGTTCTTCTCAGTGTCAGTTTGGAGCTTCAGCCTCTGCAGAAGCTCTTAAATACATCTGTCCTCACCTGGAGCTCACCTGAGGCCAGTCACACTGGCAGAAAATCAATCATACATCTTTTTCCCTAATCTAACAAATACTGACAAAAAAAGGCTTGCAGCATAGCCATTTTTGATGACAAATAAAAGAGGGAAGGGAGGCACGGACCCTCATTATCAAAGATGACTATAAAACGGTTATTTTAGCCCCAGGTTTATAGAAACCAATTATATTCTTGATGTTTGAGTATCGTGCTGCTCTGCAAATTCAATTATTTTAGCCTGAAGTTTATCTGTCAGAGCTGTTAGCTTTAAACCAGGAGGACAATTAACCAAATGTGCAAGTAAATACACATTTAACCAGTGATGGGATGTGATAAAGTTTAGTTCTTTTCCCGAAGTTTAATACAACTTTAAAGCTTTATGCTACTGTAAAATTTCAGCAGCAAATATTTTTCACTTAACTGACAGCTTTAATTACTAGTTTTAATTTAATAAGAAACAAAACTTTAAATTAGCTAGATGAAATGCCAATGGAAAATTATCATTAAATATAATTCTGAAGAATTCTCTTTAAATTCATGACAAAAAGACAAGATATAATGCTGAATTCTGAATGTGAACAATAGTGTGAACTAAAGTGTGGTTTTATTTAATGCACTAAAGGACTTTATCGATATCTGTGGAGGCATTTCTTAATCTTAAAGCAAAACTAGAAGATAAATACACAGTTATCATGACTTCTGTGTCACTGCTGAACATTACTCTCTGAACATGAAATTCGGTCATTTTCAGTTGTTTTGTGAATGAAAATGGTTAAAATAGTAGGTTCGGTTCTCCCCTGCCTGTTATCAAATATAGGTACTGTATTCAACATTCTTTTCGATGGGGTCATTAGTTAACACCGTCACTATTACACCAAAACACCTCACCTGGCATATCTGTCTGTTTGAACATATAATTCATTTCATATACAAAAATGCTTGAAACTGTAAGTTTTGTTCTCTGACATCAAATATACACACTTTATTCAACATTTAACGGTGATATTTAATGGACGTTTGACTTACAGGCAGCATTTTTATGTCGAGTTTTGGGACTCGACGATGAAATGTTTTAACAGGGTAAAGCAGAATGAAGGACTCAGCCAATCACAGCTCAGAAAATGGGGATGTGCACGTCACAGCAGCAGTTTGATTAGTAATGGAGGAGGCTCGACGTTAATTCCACCGTTAACAATAGTTTATCAGGGGAATAAATCATTTAGACAAAGCCAAAAGAAGAAAGTAAGAGAAATAATAACAAACGAGGCGCAATAAGAGACGGGACATAACTCGGTTTCGGTTCAACTCGCGACCGTGTTAACTGGTGACTTCCAGCCGATTGTGTTGTGGTTGCTCGAATTCAGGAAAAATAAGATAAGGAATGTGAATTATTTTATTACTATGATGTAACATTAAATACGAAGAGAAGCGCGTTAAACGTTCAATTTATGATCATTCGAGACGTTTTTAGCGGCTTTTAACGACCGCAGTCATCACGACAACCTCGGACACCTGAAAGTCACCAGTTAACACGGTCACGAGTTGAACCGAAACACCCGTAACGTTAAGCTGTTAATTTCATTTTCTGTCATATTTAAATGTGGTGTAACTTTAGCGTGTGCGGTTATTTTTTATTTTCATTATTTAGCTGTTAGCTTCTGGAAAACAGTGATTTGTAGCTGTGTTTTAGTGGCTTTTTGAGTTATTTCGTAGTTTAGACGTTTCAACCGTTTTTAAACGTTGAAATGCGACAAACCGCAACGGTCGTCTATAAAAATGGCCTGAATTTATTTACACTTGTTGTTTTTTCTTTCAATCTGATGCTAAATAAAATAGATTGTTAATTAATCTTTTAATTAAAACTGATGTTTTTCCCGTTTTTCTACCACACTTGAATGTAGGTGAATGCTCTTTCTCTCTGTGATCATATTTAATCTTTGTGCAATATTCATTTATTTTAGTCAAAGTTTCAGAAACCTTTGTTTTTCATTATTTTAGAATGAAAAATGTGAAGAATTCGTTTTATTGCACAATTATCTGTTAATTCTCAAATGTCCAGGCTCTGTAACTGTAATAGTTGTCGAACAGGATTATTGATCTAATTATGTGACTATAGTGAAAACTGCCATCGATCTTTCCACTCATCGTCAAAATGAAAGAAAATGACGTAGTTTAACATAAACATTACTGTTATACTGCTGCAGATTCCATGATGTCTTCATGTTCCACTTCCTTCACAGATCAAACCTGATCCTGTTTCTACTCAACACGTCAATTCACTGGATCGACCTCACAGAGAAGCTGATTACTTCTATGTGGACGTGACAACAACACTCAAGGTAAGAGGCCTGGATGGATCCACTGGTAGAATTCATTCAAATATGAAGAAATAGTCCAAGGATCATCTTCATTGTTTCCTCTGTAATGGTTGAAAATAAATCCTGTGTGAGTATAAAACGGTTGCATGACTTAGTGCAGTATAAAGTTTAGCATATTCCATTACAAGCAAAAGTCCTGAATTGAAAATTTTACTTAAGTAAAATGAGAGAAGTTGTAGCATCCCAAACAATAAAAGTGGAGGGTGTCTTGATTGATGGTTAATTAGGTCAATTATTGATCCACCACTATATTTAACCAATGTAATAACTAAAAAGAAATCAGAAAAGAAAGAAAGAAATCCGTTCATTATATTTTATTTTCACGATTTGAGAAAAATAAAGTCTAATCCTCTTCTCTTCCTTATCTGGGCAACAGAGGCAATAAAAAAGCCTGTAATTATAAAAAATAAAACAGCAGCCTTTAGAAAAGGTAAGTAGTCAATATAAAACTAAAATAATTCTGTTTAATTTAGATTTCAGGTCATTTCTGTGCATTCTACTGATTATTCCACATCCAGATGTTAGTTTGCAGCACCTGAAATGTCGGAGGCTATGATGTAAATCTACGTTGACAGAAACGTTGAAATTAAATATTATACACATTTATATAAAAAATACCTACTTCTGCTTTAATAACAAACCGGAGAGAAATCCTAACTGTGCATTTGAGTTTGTTCAAACTCCCAAAGAAGTGAACGCATACATAATAAAACAGGAAGAGTCAGACTGTGTGTTTGTTTAAATCTGCTCATTCTGTTTTATGATTCACATTCAGAGTCCAGATAACTCAGCTATAAAAGATAAAGTTTCTGGTTTCTGTACGAAGATTGTTGGTGACTAACAAACATTGATGACATCAGACTGTAGTTAGTTTTTACCACTAGAGGGAGACAAACACAAAGAGTTCAGCTCAGGACACTTAATGAGAAGCCACAATCTGTTTTCAATTAATTAATTAGTCCAGCAGCAACAATATATATATCAGTGTGTTCATACTTGATTCAGAAACTTCTCAGCTGATTTCAGCTGAAATGAGAACAGATTATAATCACACAGCAGACAGACACAACTTCAGCTCCATGCAAAGAGGCAGCAGATGCATTAAAGTCAACACTGAAATCCTTTTTAAACAAGTTTTTATTTTGCAGGTTGTTTTAACCAAACAGTGCAAATTGAACACCAGTAAACATAACATTTAATAAACTCTAAGCAATAAAGTGCAATGATAATATCCCTAAAAGGATGTAAAACACAGATTTGTGTGCTTGAGGTAATTTAACGACTTTTATTGTACAAAATCATAATAGAACATGAAAATGAGAACTATGATAACACAAGTGATACAGGATTTTCTGCTCAGGGACACTTTGACAGTCGATGTAAAGGCAGCAGATAGTGTCAACTACAAATTAGCTTTATAACCAAAGACCAGCTCTGGAGCCACTCAACCAGATCAGGTGGTTTAATGTAAGTGAGACAATTTAAAAAAGCAAAACAACAAAAATCTGAAATAACAGAACATTCTTTTCTTCATCCAGCTCTGAAACAGTTTGACCACAAACAGCAAACTAAAACCAGGACATTAGGATTTATATCAAGAACTATTGAAATTAATTTCAGACAACTCATGGTTGTAGTACCTGATACACTTAAACAAAATATGTATAAAAAAAAACTGAAAAAATTCTCACAATATTCTTCTTATCCAGGTAGAGTTCAGTAAGCTGGAACTTGCAAAACTGTAATGTAGGTTGCTGCAAAATCCTCTTTTTGAAAGTATTTTTGGAACTTTAAAGCTGGAAAAAAACTGCTGTGAAGTGTTTTACCACTCACTGCCTGTTGGGTAATTCTCCTGTTAAACTGCCTCATACACTTTGTATGTTCTGGATGTGAATCCAACGTGTTGAAAGTAGATCAGGGTCAGGTGTTGTCCTCAGTATTCACTGCAGGTGAGCTGTGGATGAAGACGTGAGTTGGTTAAAATGTCAGTGAGTCTTTTCTCAGATAAATGGCTCCTTAGGTTGAAATCCCTCACAGGAGTTTTGAAATTTGATAACTTGCTTTCATACTAAAGTTTAAAAGGAGGAGTAATGTCATCAATTCTCAGCACTGAAAGTGGAACTTTGAGAAGCTTGATGAAGTCGCTGCTGGTCTCGTTCACTTCCATCACAGTTTACAAGTGAACACACTGAACTTTCATGTGCTTTAATTTGACTGAGTCTCCGATGCAAAGTAAGAAAATGCAAATCCAGCGATTATCAGAGGCAAATTCAAGATTAATTTGAATTTTTCCAAATGACTCATGAAGATGATGTCAGTTTAACTGACATAAAAACACGAACAAAAGAAAAGCTGCAGAAATAAAATTCAGTCCATGTGCAGAGGACAAAGAAATATTCTTTTAAAAAGTGACAAAAAAAAACAAAAAACACTTTTTGAGGTGTGAACCCTCCCAAAACTTAAGATGAACTTTGTCTTTTTTCAAACCATGACTCACATCAAAACTCATCAAATGACTCATGAATACATCATTATTATTCTGACAGCTACTTACTTCATTTTCTCACCAGGTCTTTCCCTCCCTCCTGCTGATCCATGGAACCTGAGGCTGGTTTAAATCCCCACAAAGACCCAGGTGAGCTGGACTCTCTTCTGCTTTAACATCAGCTGCCACAGTGCCCCTGAGCAAAGCCGCTAGACTGTAGGACAGTCGCTTGAGGCAACCTTATACATTGATTTCTGGAAAGATGATTAACAGGATTAATAATCAACTTCTCCCAAAAGAGTCTGTAAGAAGAACAATAGATTTATTTATATCAGACTTACATTTGGTTTTTGATGACTTTGTTTATATAAATATAAACCAACACTAATAAAGATTAGTAAAACGCCAACAATCACCAATGCTGCGATCAGAAAGCTCCACTTGTTGTCTGATGGGAAAAGAAGGAAAGTTGCATTAAGTGGAGAAGCATAAATAATAACACTGCAATCAAAACTGTTGTTTTCAGTCTTTTTCATCTTTTTTGGATTCTCACCTTTGACTTTAGTCTCATCCTGTGGCTCAACAGTGGGCTGCAGCGGCGTCTCTGTCGATTTATTAGAGTTTGGTTCTGGAAACAAACAGGATTTCTCATAAAACTACGACACGACAATAAAAATAAATAATTTCAGGAAAACAAGTTATGGAGTTTAACACTAGAACTGCCACAGGGAGTTAACAGTTCTAGCGTTAAAACCTTTTATTTTTTAAAGGTTTTTAATATTGATAGAAACAAACTATAATATAATACTAAAATACTAATACTATAATAACAGACGAGGTATCTACTACTGAAATTAACACTAGAACCGCTACAGGGGTCAAATTGACCTGTAGCGGTTCTAGGGTTAAAAATAAAAGTGTTCTTGGATCGAGGGACTCACCGACAACAAGCTGAACAATAGCAGACGTCACTCGGCTCTTTAACTTGGGCATGAAACACTTGTATCTTCCTGCGTCATTGAGCGTCACGTTCCTGATCTTCAGCGAGATGTTCCCCTGCTGCAGCTCCTCCAGGAACAGCTGCGTCCTATGGAGGAACGCCGGGATCATCATGGCGCCCTCTTCCCCCCGGTTCCGGTAAAGATAGACGAAGGGGACCCAGCTGAGCCGATCTGCCGGGTCCGGCTTCAGGTCGGGGTTCGACCACTCCACCGTCAGACCCTGCACGTCCAACGTAGGCTCCAGGTGACACGGCAGGATGACATCATCACCTGGAGCAGCCACGATTGGCTGAGGCGGCCCGATCACCTGCGACTGACCTGGAGAACGGAGGGAAAATTAAAAGATGCTGAAAAAAGGGAGTAAAGTCTGGAATCGGTTTGCTGTTTCACGTCCAAATGAAACTTTTTAATCCAGAAATTCTTCATGATTTTCATCCATTGAATATTTTCTTGATTTATAGATGCTTTTGTATAAACAGGAAACAACAGAACAGGACCAACAAGTCACAAACCTAAAAAAACATGACCTGCCAGCCGTTAATTAGGATCTTATCAACAGTTTGAGCGGGTTGGAGATGATCCAACATTGAAAATCTGCCGCCCTTTGTTCCATCAACACAAACCTTCATTCATTCATTCCTCCATGAGAACAGCAGACGTCTGACTCACAAGGAATCATTTAGTAGTTGAACAGATAAAGTGGGGTCTTGTTCATCCTGTGTTAGTCATTTTCTATTATGTCTGGTTAAATCTTATCAAATAATGACTCATCGTCATTGTATGTCTGACAAAATGTCTGTTACAAACAGATTACTCCAAGTACATTGAGATACTTGTTCTTTACTTTAAGTGTTTCCTTGTGATGATACTTTATACTTTACTTCAGTAAATATATTTTCTACCCCGCTATATTTATCTGATAGCTATAGTTACTGTTCAATTGAAGAGAGATTAGATTAATAGTTTATATATAATAAAAGTTACTTTAAATTAATATACATTCTATATTATGACCCAAAGTATCTCAAATTGGCTTCACAATGATAAAATAAAGCATTAAAATACAAGTAGTAACACAGTCTGTATAATGAGTACTTTTACTTTGGGTACATTTAACTGAAAATACTTATGCACTTTTACCTAATTAACGTGTTATTTAGGACTATTACTTGTTATTGAGTACTTTTACGACAGTATTCTACATTTACTGCATTCGTCCACCTCTGGTAACTAGGTACGTTTTATGTAAAATACAAGAAAATCTAGTTTATTGAATATTTAGAGTAAAACTAGATGAATAGACTCTATAATTCATCCACATTTATCTATATCGATTCTGTTCGTTACTGTTTGGCTTTTCGCCAAAGAAAATAGTCCGTTAGCGATTAAACCGCGTAATAACAATTGTTTAACGGATTTTAGCGGTTATTATTTAAAGCACCAACAGCTAATTTTGCCCCGCCTCTATGCTTAAACCTAAATAGAGTTTAAAATTACAGCTTCATAATGAATACACCAAACTTCTCGTTCTTATTGTTTAATTATTTTTAAAAAATCTCATAGAAATGAGACTAAACTACGTCCCGCATACATTTATACAGCCGCATTTCTCACAGGACTATGATTGGCGGAAGAATATGGAAACCTCGTTGGGGAGAGTAAGAGCAGAGCAACAGAACTCAGTCTCCAATAAAACAGGAAAAAATACGTTAATATAAAGTATTTTTAACAAAGATAATGACACTAAGATGATTCGTAAAGTCTCCAGATAAACTCGAATGTTAAGAAATGCTTTCGGGCACGTGCGTTATATTCAAAGATCGCTGATTCGCTCCTTTAGCTGTCAATCACTCCCCCATAGACAAACCATTCATTCATTGTTCCAAAGAATGAGCGAGAACAAAGTGGCGTCTTCTTATTAGTAATGAACTCCACATTTACAACAAATTACTACATATATATAGTAATATAGATATATTATTATATGAATATATTCTGTAACCGAATTAACAAACTAATGCGATAAAATAATGTCAGTTTACCTTCAACATGAGTCCAGACGAAGGAAGTCAAGCAGAGCGTAAAAGTCCAGAGTGACAACACGTAAAACATATCCACGTTAAACACCGACGTAATGTCAGAAAACGTCAAAAAAAACGTTAGAGGGAGCCGATAAATTCCGTAGAGATGCTGATACCGACTCATTCTGTGGTCTCTACTTTTGTACAGAGGCGACGTGTGACCTCCCACATTAGAGAAGACGTCATGGGTGAGACGTCATAACCCACGTGGTTATTGGCTGCTCGTCTTATACACCAACAGAAAATAGATAATAAAAAACAAAAGTAAATGCCTATAAGCACCTTGTTATTTCTACATGGTTGTTGTAAAGGTCACATGGTATGAGGTAGGTGAGATTATTACACATGGAATTATTGGAAAAAACTAATGATAAACTAAAGATATTAAATAGAAGGGATATAGTATAATATATACAATAATACAATTATAATAATGAAAGTTGTTTCAGGCTCTCAGGAAGTGGATATAAATACTGTTTATTCACACAAAAGTATGTTGAATAGTACAACCATTTAAGATATAACAGTCTTTACCACGGTAGGAAAACCCCCCTAAAATACATAGATTCACTGACACGACACTCAATCATCATGTAAAGTCGTCATTTGATTTATTTATTTTGAACATGAAATAAAATTATAAACATAAGACAGCTGAAGAGCTGTAGTTAGAAGTAAAACTTATAAACGGCACCTCTGCTGTTTGTTTCCAGGAAGGATGCTGGACATTTCACAGATTTTCCCACAAGTTTCTCATGTTGCTGGTTTGGTTTCAGTCAAAGAACGAACAAAACGTTTCTTCTGTGTCTCCAGCCCATATAATTGTCATTTCTTCAAGATGTTCAGCAGGTTCCCGGTTTAAGTGTTGAATAGGTCGTCTGTGCAGCGTCTACATCTGATGATGAGGAATAAACGCCTTCAGTATTTAAGCATTGATGTCATGCGGTGAACAAAATAATAGACAATGATTTCACTGTTCAGAAGCAAAGCATCACTAGCTTGAAATTCTCTCAAATTCATAGCAAATAAAAAACAGTTTTGTCCTTTTGCCTCTTACAGAATAATTCAACCAAGCAGTAATCTCATATGAGGGTCTCATGGGGTTCATGGTGTTTTCCAAAAATATTAAAACCTACTTTCATTGTTTGTTTCGTTATGCGGCCGGGGGATTTCTGTTCCTTTAGGAACTGACTAAATAAAAAATAACTAAAGAAAACTAGAGCATCTGCTTTTAATATGAGCAAAACATGACACAGTGTTCACTGTAGTAACATGAAATCAGGATTAAATATCACTGGTGGAAGGATTATGCTATGAAAAAATACTAGACTTACATTCATTAAATTAATACCAAAAATTAGGCTTTTTTTGACACGATGCAAACAGATTTCTGCAAATCAAAATACATAAACGTGATTTTGAAAACATTCAGCGGTTTTTATGTTAAATTTTAATCTGACAAATGCCTCAAACTTGTAGAAGTACCTTTCACTGTTCACTTCAATGACTCTTCACCACTGTTATATATTAATTCTGCCAGTTGTAAATGAATAAATTCACTGTTTCATGCAGTTTAATGCTGCTGTTGTCCAGAAAATGATAAAGTAAAAACTTATCAGACTCCAGAGGACAGTAAAGCAGGAACAAAGCTGTGAATCAGCTGCAGTCTGATGCCTTCTTCTGTTCAGTTTGTTCCATAAAATCTTTATACTTCCATCCGTCTGTATCTGTTTGTTTTTCCTCTATGTTCTGTGGTTTGTCTCATTTCCACAGGCACAGCAATGAACCTACAAATCTAAAATTAGACAGTATCTGCTGTGATAGTAGACCATGTTTACTGTAACCATGGTGATAGCTGCTTGACATCACGAGAACCAATAAGAAAAAAAAATGGAAGAGGGCGGGACTTGTTTCCAAGCAGAGAATAATAAAAACACATGGCCCAGAAAGGCCTTATGAAACAGTTTAATTACGTAATGAAAGAGATGATAAAGGGGAATCTTAAACTATTTTATGATAAAGAGATTAAGAACAAAGTTCTGACATTTGTTTTTATTTCACCTTATTTTTTAAGGTGTACAATAAGTACAAAAAGTAAAATTCCCCCCAAAACAATAAGAATACAAGTCTGAATGATAAAAAATCTCTAATTTCTGAGATGAAAAGTCTTTTGTGAAATAGTATGTATTAATTAGTTTTGTAATTTGTATATTAATGGTTATTTTCCCAATTATTCATATTGTTGATACAAAGGATTATCAATCACCTCTGATCGTCTTTGGCTGCACATTATTTGTGATGATGACGTCGGTGTATGAGACGTCAGCGTCGACTTTACCTGCAACACAAAGTTACTGACGTCAATTATAATACAGCAGAAAACATGAAAAGAAACAGGAAAGGTATTTTCGTATCACTTGTGGTTTGATGCTTTTAGCAGCAAGATGTTAGCATCACTTTTAATTATTTCTATCTACAATTCAATTGTATTGTCACTATTAATTAATACTATCAATTAGTTCATTAGAAATTTAAAAATACATCTTCCTGAAATTTATAAATAGCAACTAATAAGTAAATTGATGTTTGAGTTTTCTTGAAAACAAACAAAAAAATTCCCTATTTATAAAACATTTGCAGACGCACATTTGTATTTGTAAAGTATTGTAAACCCTGTTTTTAGTTTGTTATATTCTAAATCTTATTTCAAGCTGCTAAATCTTACACACACTAAGTTGTAAGCGAGCCTGCGTATAAACTATTTGTATTTAATTTTGATTTAAGCAGCGCTGCAAACAGCCGCCTCATCCTATGAAATATTATTTTAAGCACAAAGCATTTCAGACCAGAAACAAAAGCATGTGATTCTATGCATCGACGTCAATGTCGAACAAAACCTGGCTGTGCTCTAAATAATATGAAAGCTTCAAGCTTTGTCTTCACATCACAACTATTTCTGTGTTGGAGACACACCCGGTTGTGTCTTTGTGGGAGAACAAACAGGAGTTGGTCATTTTGTCTTTAAAATCGATGTGAGGCCACGATAGATGCTGTAAGAATTACAGCTGAAACAATCACTGTATTCATGGATTAGTTGCTGACTATTAAATTAATCAAAAACTACTTGGTTAATTGATTCATGATTTTGAATTCCAGCATCTTAAAAATGAATTTGAATTGTGTACAAAACAAAATATTTGAGAACGTGATCTCAGACCAAACTCATCAATTAATTAAAAACATCTAATTAAATTCTGTTGGACCCTCTAATAATTGTACCAGCCAAAAAAAAAAAAGATATCAGAAGAAATATCTCGTTTTAGTTACAATTGGTTCAATATTGAGTTTGAATGTTTTATTTAATCTTAGGCTAAGAAAACAAGATTTGAAGAATTTGACTTTTTTCCCCCTTGTATTTTTCACGTTTTGCTCATTATTATTAATCAATTTAAGAAAAACCTCTGACCACCTAACATTAATTGTCCAATATGAAATATAAAATATGGTTAAATTAAATTAAAACACACCAACATTAGCTACACAACTATACTGCTCTTCTATTAAATTGTAAAGGATGACGGCCAAGTATTTAAAAAATACCTTTTCACTCTCCTCTTTGATTTTTTGATATTTGCATTTTTTTTTCTCCCGCAGTGTTTTTTTTTTGTTGTTGCATTTGTGTTTTTGGTTTCGCATCATTTCTGTTTGCGGCGGTTTTGCCCCTGTCGACCACCATCAAAACCACCAGAAGGAGGTCATGATCTAAGATGTTTGAACAAACTACAGAACACACTCGATGTACGACGAGATAAACGAGCAGGATGCAAAATGTCATCAAATTTACATGAAAAGCGTCTGACCTTTGAGTCTCCTGAGGCAGAGCAACAGCAGCGGCAGCAGCATGAGGCCGATGCCCACCACAGGAAGTAGAATGTAAGCGAGGCAGGACTGAGGAGGCTCAGGGTGCTCTACTTCAAAACAGAAACACCACAAGATGACCTTAATGCAAATCTAAATCAAAGCGCTGCGTTTACATGGCATTGAAGATGTGTCCCTTAAATTTACTAGACGTACCTCAATATGTCCCTGTAAGTTTCATGTGTATTCATCTTTGAAAGAACAAAACACCCCTGAAATGCAGGAAAACTGCTCTTAAAACTGTTTTCAGAGTCCTTCTGCTCTGTTTCTGTGAAGACTTTGTTCATGCATATAGTCTCCGTGGTTTAGGAGCCGTTTATTTTGCCTCTATCAGTTGAATTTTTATATTTTTTTATCAAATATTGTTCAGAAATCTGTCGAAATCTGTGATATTGAGCACTTCTAATCCATCCCACCTCACAGGTGTGGCTGTTGCTGATGCTGATTAGACAGCAGAATTATTGCACAGGTTGCCTTATAATAAAAGGCCACTCTGAAACGTGTCTAGTGGTAGGGAACCCTGGTCCTAGAGAGCTGCACTGGGTGCAGGTTTTTGTTCCAACCAAGCACTAACACCTGATTCTACTAATGAAGGTCCTAATCAAGGACTCTAGTGGTTGATTAGCAGAATCTGGTGTGTGTTCAGTGTAAGAGGGTCTGGTTTGGCTGAACAGGCAGAGATCTGTGATTCAGCCCTCAGAGATGCTCTCAGATTCATCAGGTTTTTGACACAAAAATCCTTTTTATGCAACAAAAGAGGTTCTGGGTGGTGATGACTTCTTTCATCATCACATCAAGAAACAACACATTTTAAGTGAACCTTTGAAATCTCACAAAAAAGAAACTACGACTTCCAGCGACTTCTCCTATCCGATCAGTCATCGAGCCCTCAGCTGCTGCAGAAACACCGCATGTTGCTGCAGAAACACCGCATGTTGCTGCAGAAACACCGCATGTTGCTGCAGAAACACCGCATGTTGCTGCAGAAACACCGCATGTTGCTGCAGAAACACCGCATGTTGCTGCAGAAACACCGCATGTTGCTGCAGAAACACCACATGTTGCTGCCAGCAACAAAGAAGTAAGAATGTAAGAATGAGATCTGACCTCTGACAGTCAACCAGCTGTCTGGTGATCCTCCAACTCCAGAGATGTTACACTTGTAGAGTCCTTCATCAGATCTGGAAACGGCGTGGATGGTCGTGTTTCCTGTCGAGCTGGTCGCCACGAGGAAGCCATCTTTGTAGAAATCAGCGGTGAGGTTGGAGGAGGAGAAAGAAATCGATTCTTTATACAAACACCTCAGAGTCACGGTGTCTCCCTCCATCACAGGAAGAACGGGACTCTCCAGGATCACAGAGCCAGCTGAATCAGAGCAGAGAAAATATGCTGTGAGTTTTAACTAAACTCGGCATCTTCTTTGTCACCTTAAAAAAAGATGCTTTCAAGTTGCAGAACCTGCACATTAAAGGGATTCCTTCACCTCAAAATAATTATGAGTGCCACTGCCACCATACTACAGCTTCCATAATATTATAAAGATGAGCTGGAGGCATTATGTAGAATTACAAGTGGGAAAAAACACTGATCTCAGTGGAGAGTTGAATGTGTTAAAACTATTCTGGATAATTTACTACAGTAATTCTATTATAAAACGGTGTTAACACCTAGTCAGGCATAAATATAAACATACAATCAAATACCACGACACTGATATAATTTTAAAAAATACTGTGATATCAATTTTTGCTCATACCACCCAGCTCTGGACGATTCATACAAGAACATGACGACCTTTGATAAAATGACAGATGAAGGAAATGCTGAGTGAGCGGTTTTACAGGGCTCCAGCAGCTTGAACAGAGGTTAGATGTTGTCTGATGTTTGTAGCCCAAAGAAATAAGCTGCACAAACACAAAGGAGGGTAACAGTCACAGTCCAGTGGTGACACATCACCATCTGACACACATCAGCCCAGACCGGTCACATGTAGACCTGAATGTTGTTAAATCAGTGATTTTTTTCCACTTGTAGTTCTAAAAAAATGCCTCTAACTTGTCTTTATAATGTGGAAGCAGATTGTGTTGTGAGAGTGATCCTGAGTCACCATGACAGTGACAAAGACATCACAAGTTCCAGACGTTTTGCTTGTAGTGGGATAGTGAATTCATCTATTGATCATTGAAACAATTAATTTATAATTTTTATGGGTTATAAAATGGTGTAAAAGGTCAGTCACTGTTTCTTAAAGCTGAAGATTCAACCTAAAATGTTGTTTTTGTCCAGACCAACAGTCCACAACCCAAAGATCATCAGTTTACTTAAAATGTGTTGTTTTTTTTTCCTGATAAGTTGCCACTAATTTACCAGAACTACTGTTGTAGTATAGTGTTTCTATTTTATCGGCTCTAGAAACCGGCTGGATGCCCTCATAATGCATTTGAACATTCTCAAATGACTGATAAAACATTAGTGTTCATCACCTCAGCTGGAAGTTAGTTTGAACTCACCAGTCACTGTGATGTTGATGGCGTTGCTGCGTTCTCCTGCTTCAGACTCACACCAGTAAACTCCAGTGTCACCAAAATAAGCATCATCGGTGGAGCAGTGAGACTCATTTCTTCTATTCCAGGATATGGAACACTCGCTGTTTATCTCTGTGGACGTGTTTCTCTTAACTCTCCACTCAGATGAGTTTCCCAGCTGCTCACAGCTCAGAGAGACCGACTCGTACTGGAAGAACTGGGATCTGTTGGGAAGGACTCTCAGGGAAGCTGCAAGAATCAGGAATTATTGCAAATTAAGATTTTTTATTGTAATTGTATCTCAAGCAGCGAAAGTCTTCTTTTAAACCCCAACAGGTTCATATTTTGCATCAGTTTCACAGAGGAAATGACTTTAAAAAAGCAGCCCAAAGCTTCCTGTTTATCTGCAAAAACAGCGATGAAGGTGTTGCGGTCCATGGGAAGCTGTGAAGTTATGCTGTTGAGTGTATTTATAACAATAAGACAAACTGAACTCTATGCAAAGTGATGCAGCACAAACGGATTCTCAGAAAGTTCTATAATAATCCATCAGGTTTTGGAAAAAGCATCTTGCAAAAGGACCAAAGTATTTGTTTTCTCCTTTTGTTTTTTACTTGTGTCATTTTTCTACAGTGTTGTAATGTGACTCGGTTTAAGTGTTTGTCCGCTACTCTAAAGCCAAAACTGCAAGTTGTAGATCAACCGATAAAAACATCCTGAGGCGTCTCCGACCTCGTTGTGAACAGTGACGACAGTTTGCTCGCTTCAAACTGGACACACGGGTATAAAAACCGCTCAGATGCAGACAAATACACTCTGATATAAATTAGAAGTTTGGATGTTTCAGAACTAACTTAAGTGAAAACTATCCAAGAACACACTCACCAATGACTGTCCACAGTGCAGTGATCTCCATGCTGCAGATAGACAGACTGGAAGCATCACACCCAAAGTCTGATTGTATATCGTAGTTATATGTCATAGAGGCCACAGCTTCCTGCTAAATTTATCGAGTTCAGATCTAAAGGTGTGAAGACTTTGTGCTCCATGCCTTATTTCTTCAAACCACAAATGTCAAATTTGTGATTGTGGCCACAATTTTTCAAGTTCAAACAATATTCAAATGAACATGATTTTGTTGCTGAACTTCCTTCATACAACCACGATCAATCTAAGTGATGGAGGAGAAAACATATTTCAAAGTGAAGCTTGAGCTGTTTGTCTTTTAAATATTTCTCAACATCTTTTTGATACCAGTCCATTTAAATATATAATCAGAAATTGATTAAAACTCTAAATTATTGTTGTGTGGACCAAACAAAAATACAACATTCAGAGCTGCAATGATTAGTCAATTAGTTGCCAACTATTACATTATTAACCAACTATTTTGATATTTCATTAATTGATTTGAGTCATTTTTAAGAAGAAAACATCTAAATTCTCTGGTTCCAGCTTCTCTTCTCTGATTATTTTCTGGTTTCTTTAGTCTCTATAATAGTAAACTGATGATCTTTGGGTTGTGGACTGTTGGTCTGGACAAAAAAAGACATTTTAGTTTGAACCTTCAGGTTTGGGAAACAGTGATTGACATTTTACAACATTGTGTGTGCTAAACAGCTTATAAAACACTTCAGTAATAATAATAAATAGTCTTTATTTGCAGCCCTTACATATAATACTAATGATGATTCTGAACCAAAATGACAAGTAATAAAAACAAGTTGATTTTTGCTTAATTTTAAGCTGAGTTTAGTTTAGTCCTCGTAACAAATCTACTGAAACTCACTAAGCTGGTTCATAAGGTCATGTGACAAGTGGGTGAAACGTGTCAAGTTTCGACATGCCTTCAGTCCTACTGTACATGACTCACTTGTGTGACTCACTCTTCTTTTCTGACTCAGACGTTTGAACTCTGCTATATTTAGTTTTAATTCTATGTTGAAAATCAGAGTTCACATCTCAAAGCAGTGGAGTAAAAGCACAGCATTTCCCTCTGAAATGTGTTGGAGTAAAGTATAAATCTGCATAAGATGGAAATACTCAAGTCCAAGTCCCTCAAAATCCACTGTAAGTACAGGATTTGTTCCACCTCTGTTTATCTTGTAAAATCCTGTGTTTAACATGAACTTAAGGAATTGTGAGTTCAATAGAAGTTCACTATCTGTACATAATCTTCCTACTTATAGGTTATATTTATATTCTGTTACTTGTGTATTATTTTATTCAATTTTACCTCAACTTTAATACCTTATTACTATTTTTATTCTTATTGATACAGCATTCATGTGGACAGCAAGTACAAATTTCATTGTACAGAGAAACGCAGCAGATAAGACTCACCTGGTGCTAGGTCCTTGTTCTGGAGACTCTCTGCAGTGACTGGAGGGGGCAGCCTACCTGGCTGCTGTTGCCATGGTGATCCATTAGCTCTTTAACAGGTGGTTCTACACATGAGCAAGAATGTAATCATAGCCGTTAATGTTACTGGTCAATTAAACACAAAATAAATAATACAATACAAAAATAATATTCACATTTTATTTGGAATCTGAAAATATATATTTTTTTGTTCCAGTCACATAATATTGAGTATAATTATTTTTAAATTTTCCTTTGGCAGATAATTTTGCGAATTATATTTATTTATTTTAATTCTGGATAATTTAAGCTGATGAGCAGCAGCTCCCCCCTCCCTTTCTGTTTTTGGCCCCGCGCTAACTGCCGTGCACGCGCAAGCACGCGACCAACCAACGGTTATAACGGGCGGTTTGTCGCACTTCAACTAAAAAAAACGTCTGAAACAACGTTTAAACTAAACAAAACCTCTAAAACACGCAGCTACAATTCATTTTCATAAAACAAAAGCCTAGCACTTGGTGTTTTTGAGCAGATTTTACTATTATTAGCTGTTAGCGTAATGCTAAATTAATAACAACCAGCACAGCCTTAAATTACTCGTTTGGATAGTATCTTTACCTCAGCAACCTATCAAAACACACGCTAATGTCACAAAACATTTACATATGACAGAAAAATGAAATTAGCAGCTTAATGTTACCGGTCCAGGAAATAAACAGCGAACTCCGAGGAATTAAATTGTTATCTCTTCCCTACGAGTTCCCGCCATTACAGCCCTTAGCGGACCGGACCTGAAAAATAGCGCCCACCCCCTCTTTCTGAAGTGAGCTGTGATTGGCTGAGACCTTTCCCTCTCTTTCTGAAATAAGCTGTGATTGGCTGAGACCTTTCCCTCTCTTTCTGAAATAAGCTGTGATTGGCTGAGACCTTCTGGAGCAGTCAGACCAATTTTCTTATGATATACTGAAAGATTATTATGGATTTTTGTGCATTTACATCGAAAAATAAATTGGCAATTTCTGCTTTAAGAATTTTTCAATCTCAACATTAAATTGACATGACATAAAAATTTGAAATTAGTAAAAGGTTTCTGACAACGGAGTAAGATAATTCTGTTCAATATTAGATCGTTGTTCTAAAAAACAAGATATCTCCACTTCATTCTTTGCAGTGTATTACATTAGATATCATATTCACTGCTTAGTATGTGATTGATTATAATCAATATATTCTTGATTGACTAAAGCAGCACTTCAAATACTCTAATATTTCTAAATATTTCTGTTTTATAAAGCCATATCTTTGCTTTTTTATATTTGTTTGTGACTGATGTTTGTTTTTATAAATAAGATATGTATTAAGTTGGTTCAGTCTCTGGGATCTTATGCTGAACGTTGTTCAGTACTTTCTCTTCAGTGATGAATAAACTCTGTATTTCACTTTTCACTGTAGTTATAGGGACTTCTCTGTTGCAGTGGGAATCTTCTTATTGAGTGGTAATGTGTCCAGACTAATTCTGATTACTTTATGTGATACTGTTTTAGTTATCTGGGAAGTTTCTAAGTTTCTAAGTCACAAAGCAGATGATGATGAGTCACATTAGTATTTTTTCTCAAATACCCTGTACATTTACTTAAGTAAGATTTTAAAAGACTTTTATTTGTAATGGAGTACTTTAAAAAAATATATCTGACTACTTCCAATCAGATGTTTTCCACTGCCACTGCGGATTCATGGTCATGGGATCAATCCTGTAAATGTCACATGAGAATCATCCTCTAACTGTTGATGCCAATTTCATCATGATAACACCCTGATAAACAACAAAATATCTGCATTGTCACTGTTTAAATGCAGAGAGGAGCATTTATCTCAAAGCATCACTGTAGTGTATCATTCAACAGCTTTTCTTAGTGTGTAAACATCAGACGGCAGTAATGTGTTAAACAACAGTAAATATGGCAAAAAACAACAAAAGAACAGGATAAAAAGGCTGAAGCTAAATCACATGATGCCAGTAGATACATAAATAGACAGACATTGACAGATGATGATGAGATAACTAAACTGGTATTTCCTCGTTCTTTTACGCGTCGGCGAGGGAAATCCTTCCATTCATTACTCACCTTCCACACTGACACACCTTTTTTAGATTAGTATCATAGTCTTTAGTTAACGGTCACTGTCAAAGGTCTCTTCTTTGTGTTTGAGTGGTTTCAACAGGAAGGAGGAACAGCTGTGATTGTCCCAGGACACTATTTAGTATTTTTAGTTTTCATTCAGGAAGTAACAACTGCTACCCAAAGGGGGGTTTCCTCCTGGAGTCACAACTCGTGAGTCACAAAATGTTCAGCAGAATTTGTTTAAAAATTCCTACATGTGATGTCATCAAAATCAAAGGATATTTAGTTCCTTTTCTCTTGTGGATCGAGCAATCAGCTTGTTTCAGCTCTGATTTATTTAGTTTGTGTTAACTTGAAGTTAGCACATTTAGTTAGTGGAACTCAATATTTCAGCCTAGTTAAATGAGAAGTAATAAAAGCTTGCGTCTAAAGCCACTATCACATCACTGAAGAATTATCCAGTATTTAAAAACATATTTTCTATGATTTAAATTCCCCCTGCGACCTTCAGGGCCTCCAGATTCACAGGACTTTTAGAAATTTCCACAAAGAATCAAGTGAAAAAAACCTGGTTCAGTTCTGATGATGAAAGCATCTAAAAATGTCAGAATGATGACATCTGCTGCTGTTAAGCTATATCACAATAAGTCAGGGATATTGTGAGACTCAGTGGATTTCATAAATATTAAACTAATGAACATGGTGTTTCTTCTCATTCATTATTAGTAATATCAAAGGAAACTTTTACTTGTTTCACTAAAATTTAGACCAAATAGAAAAAACACTTATGTAAAAAACAATATCCCTAATCTATTGTGAGTAGCAAACATTCAGAAGAAAGATGACGTTGCTTTATTGTTTTATTGTAATTCCAAATTCAAGCAATTATATTTAACAATCAATACAATATATGTAACGGCTCCATGAAATGAAAAATACATTTGTTAATTAAATAATCTGTTGTTATATTCAATAAAATCTAAAATTCAATCAAAATCCCAGTTATTGTTGTTTTCTCTTTCTGTAAAAATGTTTACAATAATTTTGTTCTTAATAAAAAAATAAATCCATGTAGGGCTAAAAGATAAACTCCACCCAAGATGCTCTAATTTGAATGACTATTTGTCCACTAAGAGTTTCTTTAGTGGAGGAAAACTCTAGAAATTCAAACCTGAGCATGGATCTTCCTCAACCCCCAATAACTCGAGAACAATAACTAGAGAAATTAAACAAATGAAGAAATATATATATATGTTTATGTATAAAATATACACAATCAATCAGTACAATCAGTAGGGATCGTAATGCACTGTTCTTTCAGTATTCATTAACATGATAAACTCCACAAAACTCAGTTCTTAAACTGTCAGAACGGTGACACCTGATGGATAAATGTTGCTATTACAGTTATAAAAAGAAGCTGATTCTGATGATACTTCAGGATAAATAAAGATTATTACAACCAGAGAAGACTCTTATTGTGAAAGGATTCACTAGAAGCTGTTGGACCACACCGCAAAAGTTAAATCTTATCAGGTAAAAATGTTCTGTTTTTGTACAATTAATCCAATACTGAGTAGAATTATTTTGAATTATCTTTTTTCCCCATTTGTAGATTATTTTGCTCAGGTGAAGGGTTTATTTTATTATAGTTTTAAGAAAATATAAATAAATTATTGGCTTTTTATTTATTTATTACTATTTATCTCATTTGGTGACATTATTCCTATAGTGCCATCACCTGGTCAACATTCATTTAAATTCAGTGCTACAGACCCACCATCATCAGCTTCACTTTGTGATAAGTGACATTTAGTAAATGTCAGGAGAAAATGTAAGTAAGCACCATAAAGCTCTTTACATGTTTAAAGGACAAATATCCTGCACATTTCCAGATGTGCTTTTCATATCCTGGGCCTGTACTGGAATATCTTTGCATGATGTAGAGATAAAACTCCTTTCATGTTTGCTCGCTCTGCAGCCCCTCGGTTCAGCCTCTGTCTGTGATGAGTTGGCATCAACTCATACGGTAAAAGAAAAAGCAGCTTGAAGCCCACTAAAAGTTATGAAAACAGGTCAACAAAAATTATATATGACATCATATCAATTTTTAAATGACAGAAAATCATAAAAAGCACGACAGATCCCTTTAACCCTGTTAGCATGTGTCCCAGCTGGAACCAGGACTCATCACTGCAGCCTCAGATGACCAGAAACTCTCTTCTTTGCTTCGGCTCGAGCTGCAAAAAAAAGCAGAAAGTCGTGTTTATTCTGGTTGATTCCACACAAACAGCTTCTGCCTCATTTGGACGAGCTGTTACTGTCACTGAGGATCTGTGAGGGAACACAAAAACAGATTCTTCACTTCTGCAGTGACTTTCATTAACGAGGCCGCACTCATCTCCCCCACCTTTTGCACATTAATCCATCCATTACTTATCTCTCGGACTGTTTCCTCTTGTAAATATTCTTTTTCATTTATATTGTATTTTATCATATTTTATATATCTTATTTGCTTGAATAATTTGTTGTGAAGTAGAAATACAGGAAAAAGACAAACTCTTTATTCATGAAAACTCACTTGACCATAAAGACTTTCTGGTTCTGTTCACTTCCTGGTTACTACTGGTGTTGCTGTGGAAATAAGCCCTGTGGCTGTAATGCTGACATTTTTCAACCACAACCTGTTTCAGGCGTGATGGGTGTCATCTGAGTTTCCTGTTGCCACCGTCACCGTGGTAACAATTACGCCTCTGCAGAAGATTAGCT
Source organism: Lepturacanthus savala (assembly GCA_030544235.1). NCBI lineage: Eukaryota > Metazoa > Chordata > Actinopteri > Scombriformes > Trichiuridae > Lepturacanthus > Lepturacanthus savala. The sequence goes on from CM060483.1 coordinate 22,382,386, forward strand.
GCAGACATTCAGGTCAAAGTATGTCAACAGCGTGAATATTAACCAGTCAAACCTCTGGAAATACTGTGTCATCATTCCTACAAAGGTGCTTTTATATTGAGTCATAAATAGACTTATCAGCTGAGTTAATGTTAAACAACACAGCTAAAACAATACGAATGATATGATCATAATCATTTATTCATCATGGAACAAAATAAGTAAAAAATACTCTGTGCACAGGAGAGACAGAAAATAACTCCTGCTCTTATTTAGAGCTCCACTTTTAATATCTGTATATATATATATATATATATATATATATGCAGTTTTTAGGGTTTTTCACTGTTCTTACCTCGAGCCCACCTTCTGTAAACCACTATACAGAAGACGAGGAGGGCGTGGTAGAAGATGAAGAGCAGGATGGTGCAGATCAGCTTGTGCAGAGACATGATAGGAGGAGAAGGAGTGGGGTCATGTTCATTCTTAGCTTTGCCTGTAGAGAAGAACAGTGTTTTAGTGTCAGATCAATATTCTCAACTGCGAGAAAATAATTGTATAAATATAAATATTATTTATAATATAAATGTGTTTCATGACGTGCAGCTGAAATATCTGGCAACACCACTGATAACTGGACATTAGTCCTGTGATTGATCATTTTAACCAGTGGCATCATTTCAGTCTGAGGCAAAGAACACACCAGTGATTAGAGGTAGGAAAATCTGAGGATTGTAAATTTAAATGCAGAAATCTGGTGTGATTTGAAAGTAAAAAACAACATGCTATAGACTATCAATAATCACTATTAATCACTAAATATCGGCCTTCAGGTTGATTTACTGGCAAATCATAAATGAATCACATTTTATCTGTTATAAATGTACCTTAAAGTGATATTTTTCCAGTTTTTAATACTCCTAACATGTGAGTGGACACATATAATTCAGGAAATTATCTGTTTATGATCTGTGTACCACAGTGAAGGTATGAAGCCCAAACTATGATTCGTTTAACACTAAACAAGAACTTTAGGCTGCAGGATATGTTGTGAAAGCAGGAGCCATTTGAAAAGTGCATGAGCGCACGTTGTGATGTTGATTGAACGTGTTCAGCCGTACCTCTCACTGCCAGCCAGCTCTGCGGTGACTCTCCTTTTGTGGGGTGTTGACACTTGTAAAAACCCTCCTCAGCTTTGATGGTCTTCCTTCGTGTAGCAGACCCAATCCCAATGAAATTGTTGTTTTTATAGAAGGAAGCATTGAAATCTGACACAGGTTTAAGATGGTTTTCATCCTTATAGGAGCACAGAAGCGTCACTTCTTCTCCCTCTGCCACAGGAAGTCCGGGGCTCTCCAGGATCACATCACCCTCTGAAATACAGAAGAATCAACACCAGTGTGAATTTCCATAATAACTGTATGTAATTCATGATTAATATAGTTCACATTTACTTGTAACAGTGATGTTGACGGTGTTGCTGCATGCCCCCTGATCAGACCCACACCAGTACAGTCCAGTCTCTGATTCTAAGGCGAATTCGATGGTGCAGGAGGATTCTCCCGGCATTCCCCAGCCAGGCTTGCATTGCTCATATGTTGTTTTCGAGGTGTTTCTCTTCACTGTCCAGTTTCCTGTGTTTGCCGGTGCCAGACAGCTCAATGAGAACTCCTCAAACCTAAAAAACTGAGATCTGTTGGGATTGATGCTCAGTGAGGCTGCAGGAGGTCAAATGGGAAATAACCAGGAACATATTTACTGACACAAAAAAAATATTTCATTATTTTCAGTGAGATGTTAAGAGGATGTGCAACTCAGTCTCCAGACAGAAACGCTGACAGTTCACGTTTCTACAGAGAAGTTTTTCTCAAATCCTGTTTCATGGTGTGTAATCTTGTGGTGAAAGTGAACGTTATAATAATATATACATGACAGAAAATATGAAAAAGCTGAAAAAGTCGTAGTCGTTTATTTACTGTGACACTAAACACCTGCATATTCCACGTCATCGTTTTGGTTTTACAGCACATTAATCGTCCTGAAATCTAACTCTGCTCAACAACCTGGTTTCAGCAACAGCAGGAGAATTAGATTCAGGTCAGTAGTATTATATCAGTAATTTCTTTCCCTGTCAGCAGCTGTGTGGATCTATTTAAGAATCACTTGTGATGTTGTGGTCAGGAAACCAAATTGGTTAAAAGAAAATCATTGCATCTAATTAGCTGAATATATGTATTGAGATAATGCAAATTTAAAGATTGAAGACAATTTGTTCCTTAAAATAAACTGAGAAATTGAGTTGTTGTAACACAAGTTTTAAGATCGCTACAAAATAAGGAGTTAGTACTTTATTTTTTATATTTATTTAAATGTACCTAACCGTACATAATACTACTCTGTTTAAATAGGTCAAGGCAATGGGTTTACTCAAACTATTAGTGTGAACAATGAAGAACAGGAGGTAAAATATTTTTAAAGTAAAACTTCTTACCGAGCGTCAGGCAGAGAGATACAGTCTCCATCTTGTCTTCTGTCTGTTTTACTAGATTGAGGCTTTGTTGAGCTCACGTTGATGCCACATTAACAATTACCACTTCCTGACCTGACACAGGAAATAAAAGCAACAGTGAACAATAGAAAGGACAATAATGAGCAAGAGCTTGAGGGAGAGTGTGAGGGGTGCGATTATATATATATATATAATACACACATATATATTCATTAAATATTCAATGATGAAAACAGGTCAAGTTTTGATTTTCTTCTACATCGGTTCACAGTTTCTGCATCAGACTGAAGTTGCTGCTTCCTGTCAGGACTCAGCCACTTCGACAAGACCACAATAACACACTCAGACTGCTTTAACACTTTAGACCAAGGTCTATTTTTTCAGGTTTTCCTGCTCAACAACCATAAGGGCTATGTACTTTAACCTGGTATCAAAACATGTGAGGTGACTACAAAAGCGTCAGAATGAAGTTTCCGTAAAATAGCAAATAAAGCTAGAATATTGCAAAAAACATTTTGTTTTACTACAGATAAAAATACTTAATTTTGTGTTGTTTTTTTAGTGTCTGAGGTTTTCTCATGTGATTTATGTATTGGATATGATGATTTAATACCTGTGCTTCACAGGTTACGGGGGAGCAGCGGGGGGTCATCTACAGCAACACTACGCTTCAATCATTAGTTTTCTATGTGCAAATAATGCAATAACTATGGTCTCAAAGTTGTTTTGCTTCTATTGACACCATGCAGGAGCCAATCAGGGCATGGGATCAGGAGACAGCCAGCTTGAAAGCCAAAGAGGACAGACTACAAAAGTTTGACCACCTTTGGTTTGATAGACAGCAGTGTGACCCATTAAAAATTTACCATAACAAGACCATCCAAATCTGATAGCCAATAGCCAGGGCTTTACAATGACATCTGGGAACTGTGATAATTACAAGGCATACCATTTCCACAAATAAGACTGAAAAAGGGGGTGCGTCTTAAGAGGTTAAACTCAACGCTGCCCCGGTATGAGGAAGGAGTTATTCCACAAGGTTGAAGGATTTTCCAACCAGCCACAGCATAGAGAGATAACTCCTCCTTCAACATAAGAATGAAAGTGAAAGTCTACATTCACTTTTTGAGTCACGTAGCTGTTAAACTCTCCCACTCACTGCAATCAGTTGATCAGAGACGCAGCAATGAAGCTAATTCATGGACTATTTGTTCTTCTCCTCATCTTTTATTTGTCAGCTACAGGTAAGCTACTATTTTGTACTACTAGCTACTATCAATTAGATCCACATTTACACCAATGTCAGGTTGACTTTCACTCATTTTGAGTTTTATTTAAACTATAATTTGAATGATTGAACTCAGGTGGAACCTGGTTCAGCAGCCATGACGAATGATTCACAGAGAAATTACAACGCAGATGTGTCTGATTTATCTACGTCACATTTTATCCTGTTCACTTTTGTAGGCCTTTATTTCGACACGCTTTTAATGAAATGACACTGAAATGTTAAAATATTTCTACTGGATTTGACTCATTTGACCTCAGATCAACTTTTAAATATGTTTGCAGAGGATTGAGTGATGATTCAGTCAGAACAGGAGGAATTATTATAGACTTTCACTGTTCTTTTGACTGTTCATTTTTTTAACTCAGTTAATAAAATGAACAGGTTAGACCTAGACCTGCTGTATTGTACAGCTGTTGTTTTAAACCATTTCATCATGGCAGCAACAATCTAAAATGAACTATGAATCTTATCTCATTATATCATCAATAATCACAATGAAACTTATTAAAGCATTAACCATTAACAAAGAGGTTGTTGTTGCCTCATTGACTTCAATATCTCATAGGACTCCCTTTATTTCAATATTAGTAGAATCATTACGATGTTTTTTTCATGTTTATGACACAAAAAAAGCCTCCAACATATGAATATTTATTAATTTTCAAATAAACCTGCATGTTTATTTGTTATTTGAGGCTTTATTTCAACATTTCTCTATAGATTATTTCATGTATTTATTCATTTTTGATTCTAGCAGTATCAGTCCTAGCAGTCTTAAATGTAGTTCTTTGATTTAGATTTTTCTTTGATTTTATAAATTCATATAAACGTATAAAGATGATAAATAATACTTTCTCATTAAGAGCATTTGCTTTATTGACTTTTAACTGACAATTAACAGGTAGAATCTGAGCTCTGACTCTTTGTATTAATAGATTTTGTATTTGTTGTTGTTACAGACAGTCAAGACATCGTTTGTCCATTTAATCGGATCAGAGCAACAGTTGGAGAGGACGTTACTTTACCCTGCTACCTCCATGATGAACGTGGTGTGACAATAAACCAAGTAGTTTGGTGGAAATTCAATGGTTCATTCAATGTAACTGTTTACAGAAGGAAACAGGTAGCTCATGATGAACAAGCAGAACAATTCAGAGGCAGAGCAACTATTGATAGAAATGACCTAGACAAAGGGAACCTCACAGTGAAAATCTCCTCAGTTAAGACAACTGATGGTGGAAACTACACCTGCTCTTTTAGAGATGGACATCAGCTTCCTGTCAGCTGTAATGTTCATCTCACTGTTGGTAAGTCATCAGGACTCTAACTCTAAACAAGACTTGATGCTTTCAGCAGCAAAGACAGACAAAGCTCTTCATGCTCCAGTCTAGTTGTAGATCTTGATGTATGTAAAATGCTCAACAACTAAAAGACATGATTTGAGCATGCTAATTAAATCTGGGGTCTGTGGGAAGTTGTTCTTAATTGCCTGGATAAATAACAGTTAACTAAGGTAAAATAAGTACCTTTAGGAATCAGACATGAGAAGCAGCAGCTGCTTCCTGCTTCAACATCTAAACGAGGAAAAATCTTAACAAGCCACTGAAACAAACAGCTACAAATCACTCTTAGTTTCCTTTTTGGTTTCTTCCGACTTCTAGTCAATAATATCAATGCCAGAAATGTTTGGAAGCCTGAACCAAGTAAAAACAGGTTGATGTTATTGCCTCATTGACTTAGTATATGACTCACTTTATTTCAAAATTAGGAGAATCATTAGAATGTTTTGTCACATTTATGAGAAAAGCTAAAAGTAGTACATCATTGATATGAACACTAATGTATTATGACATTAGTTTATTTCCTGTTTGGTTTTGTTGTGGATGTGTAGGAGCTGTTCAATTCAATTTTATTTGTATAGGTCAAAATAACAAATCACGGATTCGCCCCAATGCCTTTAGAGTTTCTACAACACAACATCTCCTGTCTTTAGACCCTCAAGAAAAAAACTCTTTAACGGGGAGAAAAAAAAATGGAATAAACCTCAGGCAGAGTAACAGAGGAGGATCCCTCTTCCAGGTTGGACAGGCCTGCTATAGATGAACAAACAGGAAATATTGAGTATGACATTAAATAGATAACAGGAATATATTGAATTGTGGTGTAGCTAGAGCTAGATATAAATGAATAACTATCAAAGATAATTATTAATAACAATTAAATGGATTTGCAGTTTGGTGTTCTAGAATAAACCAGACTAATGACTATAATAGTCAGTCTTACAATTTGTTTGATTGTTCCCTTATAATTAGCTCTATGTCATAGATGAGTGGTGGGCAGATCGATCCAAATATAAATAGAATCAATGCCAAGTCAGCATTGGTATCAGATCAATACCAGCCTGGTGAGGTTGATTCTTTTAAGTTCCACTCTTGTTTGCGATGCTGTGGTTTCGGTGAAGAGGAAACAGCCAGGTGGCGGCTCCTTTGTCAGAGCAGGCAGGTACATGTTGTTCCACCTCTCATGTTTGGATGTTGACGGATGAATCAAACACGCAAATTTGGTTCAGGTTCACCAGCACACGACATGATCAGATAATGGCAGAGAGGTAGAGGAGTGCAGTGTGGAACATTTTCAAGTGTAAAATTACACAGTTAGTCACAAACAATGTGCATTAATGGAAAAAATGTTTAAATGATGCTGTTCCTGAACAAAAACATGTAAAAAAAAAAGTATTAATTTTAGTATTTTCCATTCTATATTCTATAAACCTTCTTCTAATTCTGTCCTGAGTTTTAACTATTAAAAATAAAAAAGGAAACAGCACAAAAATACTTAAGGTCATGAAAATTAATTGAGATTCATCCACCTTATTCATTGAAAAGTATCGTATCAATGATACTGGCCTGTATTTACTTGGTATTGGATTGATACCAAAATATGCAGTATCACACATCACTATAGTGGATCATATAGTTAATAAACAAAAAGGAAAGAGGGGAAAGGTTAGAAGTCGTACACAGGCCCAGTCAACCAGCTTTGTTACAATATACTCACAAACACCCGGAGGATTCTTTAAATACAAAAAGAAGGTTTATACAATTAATACTGTTACTAATCTAACCTACTACTAACTAAACAAACAGTGCAAATAAAAATACAAAACCAAGCAAATAGTGATTGTAATTATGTATGTACATGTGTGCGTGCGTGCATGTGTGAGGTCACAACATGGCGGCCACTCCTGATAAACTCTTGCTGCGTTCCATTTCACTTAGAACTCAGAAAGATCCAACCTCTGAATTGGAAAAGTGCAAAGGAACGGCCCGTGAGCTTTGACTCGGGAACTCAAAGCAGAGTCAGAGTCAGAGAGAATGACGTCAAAGCAAGATGGCTTCGTGCATATTTATGTTTTCAAATTAACCTGCAGATTGAACTACAGTTGCTAATGTGTTGAATGTTCCTTGACTTCGATTTTACAGAATTCATATTAACATTTGCTTTTTTTTGCTGTAACTTATCAGTGTTCTGACTTTATTTGTATTAATAGATTTTGTATTTGTTGTTACAGACAGACCTCCCATCATTTGTCCATCTGATCAGGTCACAGCAACAGTTGGAGAAGACGTTTCTTTACCCTGTCACCTTCCTGATGGACGTAATGTGATAGTAAACCAATTAGTTTGGTGGAAATTCAATGGTTCACACGACGTAGTTGTTTACAGAATGAAAGTGTTAGCTCATGATGATCAAGCAGAACAATTCAGAGGCAGAGCATCTATTGATAGAAATGACCTAGACAGAGGGATCCTCACAGTGAAAATCTCCTCAGTTAACACAACTGATGGTGGACCCTACACCTGCTCTTTAAGAGATGGACGTCAGCCTCCTGTCAGCTGTAATGTTGAACTCACTGTTGGTAAGTCATCAGGACTCTAACTCTACATGTTTGATACGGTGGTCCTAGATTTTATAACTAAATGTCTATTGTCTTTTCAACAGTATAACGTCTTCATCCAGCACCATGTGCTCAAAAACAACTGACTGACTGAACTAGGTTAGAGGTCTGAACAGGTTCATCATGATCAATGTCATTCACATATTCTACTGAAAACCACCAACAAGAAAAACTTTGATATTCACACTGACACACTCACATTCTTCACTGGAACTTTTAACCATAATAATAAATACACCATGTATGGGTGAACAGGTTCAACTGGTGTCAGACACGTGATCTGAGCTAAAAACAGTAGTGACTACTTTCATAGTCATCTACAACTTCAATATTCTCCCTGTTGATAATCATCTGTTGTTTCTAAATGAACCTGTACCAACCACCAAACTGATCTTCTCACTCCATCATCACCTTAAACCTCTGCCCAGTGGACTGGAGAATATTCATGTTGCTGCAGCTTTTATTTACAGCTCAGCAGTTCATCTCATTAGATTTCTATCTGTAAGTTTTTATCAGTAATCACTGCAGTTTTAAAAGTCTCCTCTGATAGAAATACTGAAGACGAGCCTGGTTCTGTGGGTAAGTGCTGTAACTTCTCAGTGGTTATGGAAAAAATCTGATTATTTGCAGTTGTTCATCATTTTGTTTCATCTCTTTTTTGAGTGTAAATTATTTGTTTGCTGAAACAGCTTCTTATAGTCAGCACCTGGTTTTCATAATGAAAGAATTCCTTCAGTAGATGAAGACAAATGTCTGACAGCACAGTAAGAATCTGTTTATAAAGTGTGATCATGGTTTGTAGAGAAAGTTCTGTAGCTCATTAAACAGTTTAACAAACAGTTCCCTTGTAAATAATAAAACCTGCAGCAGCTTTAATTCCCCAACTCAACTCAGCTTCTCTTCTATTCTTCCAGATACAAATGAAGATGAGAAAATAACTGGTGAAGATGCTGGTGGAGTTGTTGTTGGAGTTGTTGTTGGAGTTGTTGGTGGAGTTGTTCTTGTTGTTGTTGCTGTTCTCGCTGTAGGAATCTGGTGGAGGAGTAAGTGACTTATTCCTGTTTCCCTTTTGCTGATGTTAAAACTTGTTATAAGTCAATTTTGTTGTTTGAATATGATTAAATGTGTAATATTTCTATCTACAACAGAATAGACCTGATTGAATCATTATACATGTAAAACATGACAAAACTCCAGATAAAAGATAACACATGATATGAGTAATATATCAGGACATCAGGCAAACAACCACCAAACAGGTAGGATCTGATCTCTGACTGTTTGTATTGAAGGATTTTTGTATCTGTTGTTACAGAGCGTCCTCACTTCATTCATCCATCTGAGCCGGTTACAGCAGCAGTTGGACAGGACGTTACTCTGTCCTGCCGCCTTCATGATGGACGTGATGTGAGAAGAAAGACTGTTACATGGAAATTCAATGATTCAAAGAAAGTCCTTTACAGAGGTGGACAGATAGATTTAAATGATCAAGCAGATCGATTAATAGGCAGAGCAACTATGGATGAAACAGGACTAGACAGAGGATTCCTTAGATTGAGAATCCCATCAGTGGAGACAGATGATAGTGGAACCTACACCTGCTCTCTCAGTTATGGACCTCTGACAATCAGCTGCAATGTTCAACTCATTGTTGGTAAGTTGTAAGGACTCTAACTCTAAATGATTAAAATAGAAATTTAAAAAGTGACTAAATCCAATGGTGGCAATGAACAGTATCTACATTAACTGAAGTACTGTGCTGTAAATGACTAATTAGAGTTGCTTGTACTTGTGAGGACTTTAACTCTACATTAGACTTGATGCTTTCAGCAGCAAATGCAGACAAAACTCCTCATGCTGCAGTCTAGTTGTAGTTCTTGCTGTAGCTTATCATCATGTTTGATACGGTGGCCTCTAAGGACAAATCACACAGAGAGAGGAGTGTAACATGATGTACACTAAAGCAGATATACTGTCAATCCCTTTCCTTCCTGTGGTCAATCATGTGATCACCTGAGAGCTGCAACCTTCGTCTCAGAGCCCTGAACAACAGAGTAGCTCAGCTTCACCTAAAAACAGCCACAAATAACTAGATCTTCACCAAACCTTCAAGTTCTGTCACCTCCACTATACTGTAGTCACTATTCACAGATATTGTAGAAACAATATGACAAAACATTGACACTGAATGTAATTTGGGTTCTGCAGTGTTCTGTCTGTCTAAAGACCAACTTCCATTATCTCAACAGTGGATCCAGAAGTACCAAGGAACAACGAGCAGGAGGAGCCACTAGAGGAGCTAGATCCATTAATTCAGCCACCAGGGTAAAAACAAAGATCACCATCACTGATTCTTTATTTGTTTTAGCTGCAGACAGAATCCACTGTTCACTACCTGCTCTGCACTCAGTCACTACAATGTTTTTTCAATCTCAGACCAAATGATGCTAATGATGGACCAGCCACCTCCTGTGATGCAGCAGATTCTCGTGAGTCTTAAGTTTCCTCATGAAATGCTGATTTGAATGTTGTGCAGGTGGAGGCCAGCATGAAGCAGCTCATCTTTGTTCAGGGGATGAGGGAGAAGTTCTTAGTTTGATAAGTTTGGATTCATTGTCCATGAATTATTGGAGGAAAGTTTGAACCTGTTATCACTAACTTTACTTTGTCCATTGTATATAATCTGTCTAACTAAATTTCCTCCCCATATTAGCTGATACTTTTAAGCAAAACTGGAGTTTTATATATCACTGCTTTAATTCAATAATGCAAATGTTTAGCAATCTCTTCATATTCAATCAGATGGGTCTGTTTGTCAAAATGATGCATCTGTCTGAACAGAAGCAGCAGCAGCAGAGCCTCTTAATGTTAGCGAACCAGCCTTACTACCCCCAACTGAGGAAGGTGAGCAACTGTTGAATTCATTAATTAAAAGTTTTATTAAATATAAACAGCACTGCCTGAATTGGACTCTGGACAGTAGAATAGATGAGATGTGTTGGCTTTATTTCTGTCAAACTAAATTTCCATGATCAGAGAATCCAGCAGAGCTGAGAGATGATGAGACTGAAACTCTGGAGCAACAAGAGAAACAAAAGCTCCTGTCAGAGGCACTGAGGAAGACTAGTGAGCGTCAGCTTTCACAGGATCTAACACCAAGGTATCTACAGAACATGTAACATCACTAATGATATTTCTGATGGTTTCATGTCAGTTTGTTTTGTTACTTGGCTCAAAAGGCCACCACAAAGGAGAGACACACTACAAGAGCTAACAACAGAGGTTTAAGTTAGTTAATAACTCAACCTAATTAAAGAAGTTGTGACATGTTTTGTCTATTTTTACCTCAGAGAAAGTGGAGATCAGAGTTTGTCGGAACACGATCAAACCAGTGATGAACCAAATCCTAGTGAGTCTTCATCTTCACTTCTTTTCCTGATTAAATGATTCTAGATTCATAGATTTTAATGTTTTGCAGTAGATTCTCCAGAACACAGAGAAGTCTTTATTATTCAGAATTTAAAAGGAGTTAACATGGTTAATAAATATTAAATAACACTTTAACACACACCTGTAAGAACAAATACATACACCTGTAGTTAATAGCAGATATAAAGACATTTGAAGTGTTTGTTAATGTTGAGTAATTATCAACATTAACTGAAGATTTTATACTATTACAACTTTAGCATACAGACATCATCTATGACAGCAGAGATATAATTAATATAAACTGTTTTTATATTGATTATTATGATGGTGTATTAGGGCCACACTAAGAGAAAATGTGTTTTATATTTATTATTTTATTTTCTTAAATTTCTTAATATTCTCAACTGATGTACTGTGCTGTAAATTACTAATTAGAGTTGCCATTTAATTCTAGTTAATACTTCTACTTCACTGTATTTCAATGGTATATTTAACTTTTTTCTTGTCAGTGAGTTAAATTTAAATCGAACATTCAAAATCAAACCGGAGGCAGAAAAAGTAAAATGATCCATTATTATTCCCAAATGTTCCTGTATTTTATATGTATTTATGTCCTCTCCCAGTGATCATCTCAGGACCCCTCACATTTATCTGCTGACCCTTTGGAGGGGCCCGACCCCTAGGTTGTGAACCACTGGACTAAACTAGCTAAGTGAATATAAAGTAGTTAAACTAACTCCACCTCCAGCAGCTACAACAGTAACATGCTGCTAAACACTGAAGCTTCAGATTATTAATCTAATGATGACAGAGAGAATAATAAGAAGAAGAATATCAGTCAGAGGAGCCCTTTCACCCATTTAATACTCATCAATAGTATTAATTGATTTTAATACTCATCAATAGTTTTAACTGATAGGATCTAACTTGCCTTTCATGTCTTGCTGCATGTCTTTTGGATTTAGTTTTGAGTTTGTCTGTATCAAACCTCCACAGAACGCTGAGACTGAGACCACAGGAGCCTGAGGATTCACCACAATGATTCCCAGTGGTTTATGGAGAAACACACACACACGCACACACACCACCTCACTACACTAACGACTCTCAGCCCACGTTCCACTACAAGGTCCAAACAAGGACTCAGTCACAGCCACTAATTAGGGCTCCAACTAACGACTATTTTTATTAATCCATCAATTATTGATTCAGTTAGTTGTTTGGTTCATAAAATGGTGTAAAATGTCTTTTTTTTGTCCAGACCAACAGTCGACAACCCAAAGATCATCAGTTTACTATTATAGAAGACTAATGATCATTCATCCATCCACTGAGGGCCTTTCACACTGTCCTCATTTGGCCGCTTTAAACAGATGAGAGTTGGTTTCCTTGGATAGTTCCACTTCATTTATCCAGGTGTGAAAGCTCATAGAACTCTTAGAGGACTAGGTCCTGTTCAACCAAACCAATTCTGGTCCAATTAAAAATGGGGGGTCAAGTGAATCCTGGTCTGGTTCTATCCTGGCCTGGCCCTATACAGTGTGATCGCTCACCGGACCAAACACAGGGACCAAATGTACATTTTATATTTATTTATATTTCAGAACCAGCATTTGTACAGAGGGAGAGGTGGTTCTGATCCACTAGTGTTTACTTTCTCTCTGAGCGTCTCCGCCTCAGCTGAGAGAATACTGTCCTCATTGAGCCGAACATCAGGAGTTTTTTTTTATGATATATCAGGTCTACTTTATATAAACAACTCAACATCTCACCAGCATGGTGTCTCTGCTTCAACCACATCTCCGCAAATCTGCGGAAATGTGTCGCCTGATGCAGGTATAACGATGCACTAAAAAAAAAAGAAAAAAGTAAACCGGCATGTCTAAACAGAGAAGTTGTATAGCAGGATGCTGAATATCCATTTTATATGACAAATAAAACGTTCCGATCGCCCCACACCACCCAGTTTCACACCTGGGTTTCCCCTCAGGTGGCCGATACAAACAGATCATCTTCAAAAAACATGTTTTTATTCCATCTGCAACAAGGCCTTAAATATGAACATGAAAAAATAGATTTGGTGTTTTTTCTTTGTAACTTGTTTTCTATTTCTATGTTATATGATGTGTGTTTGCTAAATTTTACTTATAACACTACTGTGAAAATTATTTTTCCCCTAGTTTTATATTTCTATGTTCTATGGACCATACAGAAATGAGATAATACTGATAAATACAACTACTTATTTAAAAGGGGAATGTCAACAAAATACAAGAATATTTGTTGAAAAACATGCAATTTTATGTGACATTTTAACTTAACACACCATCATTAATCATCATACATGTCACAGGCTGCAAAGTATGCAATACAGGCACACAATTTAGCAAAGGTTAAGAAAATGCAAGAATCAATTATCATCGTCTGATCTTAACATGTTTAAGTGTTAACTTGTTGAGGATTTTGACCTCTGGTGCTGGATTTTAATGTAACTGACCACTGCAGGTATTCTGCCAGAAAGCACACGGGTCATCAGTGGAGTTTAAGCTGGACAACGATCCATTAAGGTACAATATGTAAATATGTAATATAAAATCAAAATAAATACATTCATATCAATATCAAATATGTTGTAATCAACTCTAAGTGAACACTTCACTGTGAAAATTATTTTTCTCCTCTATGTATGTGAATATAACATTTAACTACTGAAACTAAAGTCTTATCATGAAGAGTCGACTATTTCTGAAAAACAAGCAGCTGTTTTATAACATACCAACACTGTGACCTTTATAGATGAAATACACACTAGTCTTTGATTGACTGAGTTATGTGGCTACTTCATAACTGGTGTCATAAAAAACACTGTAGTAAACATTGTACATTGAACTCCTGACTAATTGAGAAATATAATTGTTTCTTTCGTTTTGTTATTCCAGTTCATACTGTCATTATTTTTTTACTGAGCTGATTTTGTACAAAATGTTAACTGATGTGTTAAATGACAAATATCCTGTGTTTTATCAATAAATCACAGTTCTTCTCCTGTTTATCATGCTGGTTTATGCCTTTTATTTACTGGTTTTATTGATGCTTGTCACTTTACTGCTGTAACACTGTCATTTCTCCACTAGTAAAGCTTCATCTTATATATAAAGAAAGAACTTCTGACCCCATGTGGCCACATCTGGTAAAACTCTGGTAAAGGCTCTAACTGCAGTATTTAAACCACATCAACTCATTATACTCATGTACATTGGCTAGTTTACTACAATACTTAAATTTCATCAACTCATTATACTTCTATTCTAATATTTTAAATACATCAAGCTCAATGAAAAACTATTAAAAGTGAACAACTGATGACACAATAACAGTAGCTTTGAATCAGAATCCTTGACTTTTACTTGTAATGGAACATTTCTAGAAAAATAGAGTTCCCAAAATGAAGGATCTGCTCAACCTATAAGGGATCTACAGCTTATGTGTTCGAACATGTGGTTGTGTTTTTGAGAGATAACTCCTCCTTAAATGAACTAAACTGAGTGACACAGCTGTTAAACTCTCATTAAGTTTGATTTTTTTCCCCCTTTCACAAGGTCGATCACAGACGCAGCAATGAGGACGATCCTTGGACTATTTGTTCTTCTTCTGATTCTTTCTTTTTTGTCAGCTACAGGTAAGCTACTAACTTCAATTACATCCATATTTTGAGTTTGTTTTAAAGTATAAATTTGAATGATTGAACATACGTGAAAACTGAATCAGCAGCGGAACATTCACAGAGAAATTAGACTGTAGCGTGTGTCCCCGTTTATCTATATCACATCTTATCCTGTTTACTTTTGTAGTTTGTCGGGATGATTTTCCTCCTAAAATCACTGAAACATTACTGTCAGGTCTTTATGTAGAGGAGCTTTCTATGAAGCGACACTGAAATGTTAAAACATTTCTACTGGATTCGACTCATTTGACCTCAGATCGACTTTTAAATATGTTATGCAGAGAAGTGACTGGGGATTTAGTCTCTGAGTCAGTACAGGAGGAATTATTCTAAAATGTCAACATTTCAAGTTTTTTTTTTTTACTTGTTTTAAGTGAGTCTTAATTGAAATACATGAAATTCTGTAAATACTTAAAATGAACCTGTAGACTAAGACTCACTTTGTCATGTTTATTAGAAAAGTATAAAAAAAAAGTAGTTCTATATCATTGCTCTGAAGACTGATGCATTATAACATTATGTAGCATTTTATTTCCTCTATGGTTTAAGACAGAGATTTTAATCTTACTTTGGAATGTGGAGGAAACGACTGAAGAATGAAACCAGGAAAACAGGAAGCTACAGACCTCTTGACTACTTTTGAGAGGAAGTTGCTCTGAAAAAAAGGCACTCAGAGTCGTATAGTAGAATTTATATTCTGCTCAGCCAAGATCTTTGAATGGATCTCTAAAATAGCCTATGTATTTTTTTTGTTCTTGATGGTGGTCATTTGTTACACTGCATGTGGATCCGGTCCCGCTCCAGTACAATGTGTTTTCATTCTAATCAATGCTCGTACTTCCAACAACTCCGAACCAGCTGCAGCTCAGCTCCAGCAGTCTGGAGGCCTCTGGAGCTGATACACAGAGCAATTCAGCAAACCAGATCCGTCATGTACAGCGCTGCAGCGACGTATACAAGAGCCCCCTCCCACTTCTGACTTTCTCTCAGTACTCTCAGTGCCCAAATGGAAGTGAATGATTCTACTTTTATTTTATAAAAAATATTTTTTGTAGGATCTGAGCTCTGACTCTGTATTAACAGATTTTTTTGTTGTTGTTACAGATAAACCTTCACTTGTTTGTTCACCTGACTTGGTCAGAGCAGCAGTTGGAGACAACACCGCTTTGCCCTGCTACCGTCCTGATGAACGTGATGTGTTACAGAACCACATGGTTTCCTGGGAATTCAATGATTTACACCATGTTGTTATTTACAGAAGCAACAATTTATCTGATAATCAAGCAGAACAATTCAGAGGCAGAGCAACTCTTGATATAAATGACCTACACAGAGGGATCCTTACAGTGAAAATCTCATCAGTTAACACCACTGATGTTGGAAACTACACCTGCACTCTTAGATATGGATCTACTCAAACCAGCTGCACTGTTCATCTCATTGTTGGTGAGTCATAGGAGCTCTAAAGGTTCATTCATATGCTACATAAAAGAGATAAAACCTTTATTGCCTCCCTTAGGGGAAGTTCTTCCTCAGGCACAGGTGACAATCAGATTCCATCAAAGATACAAACCAAATTACAAAACAACTGCACAATGCGTAGTAGAAAAAGAAGAGTAGAAGAAATTTCTGCACAATGCCCAACCAATTTTACCACACGACTGACTACATATGCTTAAAAAATTATACAAGAAAAACACTGATGAAAAATATTGCACGTTCTCCTCCACATGTCACCTGCATGCACCTGGAGGGGGGCGCACACACACAGTTAATCTCTAACTGTTCAATAGATTGATTGATAATGGAGCTAATGAAAATTTATACCTGTTCAGTTTACAATTAGGTTTTATGTATCTTCTGCATGAAGATATCCTTTTTTTAGGACTGAGTGAGGATTTAGCCTCTATGAGTCAGACCAGAAGAAATTATTATAACCTGTTACATTTCAATGTTCTTTTGACTTGTTTTAAGACAAACTTAAAAAAACGTTTTCATTAAAATACATGAAATTCTGTCTAAAATGAACCATGAAACTTATATTATCTCTTCAATAACCTCAATGCCAGAAACATTTGCAAGCATTAACCAAACAAATAAAAGGTTAATATTGTCGCCTCATTAACTTCAATATCTCATGATGGGACTCAATTTATTTAATGATTACGAGGCTTTTATTTCAACATTTCTTTCTAGATTATTTGTTGAATTTCTGTATTTTTGATTCTGGAAGTTTCAGTCCTTCATATTAACCAACACAGTTAGTAATGTGTTGAATGTAGTTCTTTGATTTACATTTTCCGAAATTCTTACGAACATAATACTTTTACCTGACAATTAACAGGTAGAATCTGAGCTCTGACTGTTTGTATTAATAGATTTTGTATTTGTTGTTGTTACAGAGAGTCAAGACATTGTTTGTCCATTTAATCGGATCAGAGCAACAGTTGGAGAGGACGTTACTTTACCCTGCTACCTCCATGATGAACGTGGTGTGACAATAAACCAAGAAGTTTGGTGGAAATTCAATGGTTCACTCAATGTATTTGTTTACAGAAGTAAACAGGTAGCTCATGATGATCAAACAGAACAATTCAGAGGCAGAGCAACTATTGATAGAAATGACCTAGACAAAGGGAACCTCACAGTGAAAATCTCCTCAGTTAAGACAACTGATGATGGAACCTACACCTGCTCTTTTAAAGATGGACGTCAGCCTCCTGTCAGCTGTAATGTTGAACTCACTGTTGGTAAGTCATCAGGACTCTAACTCTACATGTTTGATACGGTGGTCCTAGATTTTATAAATAAATGTCTATTGTCTTTTCAACAGTATAACGTCTTCATCCAGCACCATGTTCTCAAAAACAACTGACTGACTGAACTAGGTTAGAGGTCTGAACAGGTTCATCATGATCAATGTCATTCACATATTCTACTGAAAACCACCAACAAGAAAAACTTTGATATTCACACTGACACACTCACATTCTTCACTGGAACGTTTAACCATAATAATAAATACACCATGTATGGGTGAACAGGTTCAACTGGTGTCAGACACGTGATCTGAGCTAAAAACAGTAGTGACTACTTTCATAGTCATCTACGACTTCAATATTCTCCCTGTTGATAATCATCTGTTGTTTCTAAATGAACCTGTACCAACCACCAAACTGATCTTCTCACTCCATCATCACCTTAAACCTCTGCCCAGTGGACTGGAGAATATTCATGTTGCTGCAGCTTTTATTTACAGCTCAGCAGTTCATCTCATTAGATTTCTATCTGTAAGTCTTTAGTGATCGAGTAAAGTAATCACTTTTGTGTCATTACAGCTGTAAAAGGCTCCTCTGATAGAAATACTGAAGACAAGCCTGGTCCTGTGGGTAAGTGCTGTAACTTCTCAGTGGTTATGGAAGAAATCAGATTATTTGCAGTTGTTCATTTTGTTTCATCTCTTTTTTGAGTGTAAATAATTTAAGTTTGGTGAAACAGCTTCTTATAGTCAGCACCTGGTTTTCATAATGAAAGAATTCCTTCAGTAGATGAAGACAAATGTCTGACAGCACAGTAAGAATCTGTTTATAAAGTGTGATCATGGTTTGTAGAGAAAGTTCTGTAGCTCATTAAACAGTTTAACAAACAGTTCCCTTGTAAACAATAAAACCTGCAGCAGCTTTAATTCCCCGACTCAACTCAGCTTCTCTTCTATTCTTCCAGATACAAATGAAGATGAGAAAATAACTGGTGAAGATGCTGGTGGAGTTGTTGTTGGAGTTATTCGTAGAGTTATTGGTGGAGTTGTTGGTGGAGTCTTTGTTCTTGTTGTTGTTGCTGTTCTCGCTGTAGGAATCTGGTGGAGGAGTAAGTGACTTATTCCTGTTTCCCTTTTGCTGATGTTAAAACTTGTTATAAGTCAATTTTGTTGTTTGAATATGATTAAATGTGTAATATTTCTATCTACAACAGAATAGACCTGATTGAAACATTATACATGTAAAACATGACAAAACTCCAGATAAAAGATAACACATGATATGAGTAATATATCAGGACATCAGGCAAACACCCACCAAACAGGTAGGATCTGATCTCTGACTGTTTGTATTGAAGGATTTTTTTATCTGTTGTTACAGAGCGTCCTCACTTCATTCATCCATCTGAGCCGGTTACAGCAGCATTTGGACAGGACGTTACTCTGTCCTGCCGCCTTCATGATGGACGTGATGTGAGAAGAAAGACTGTTACATGGAAATTCAGTGATTCAGAGAAAGTCCTTTACAGAGGTGGACAGATAGATTTAAATGATCAAGCAGGTCGATTAATAGGCAGAGCAACTATGGATGAAACAGGACTAGACAGAGGATTCCTTAGATTGAGAATCCCATCAGTGGAGACAGATGATAGTGGAACCTACACCTGCTCTCTCAGTTATGGACCTCTGACAATCAGCTGCAATGTTCAACTCATTGTTGGTAAGTTGTAAGGACTCTAACTCTAAATGATTAAAATAGAAATTTAAAAAGTGACTAAATCCAATGGTGGCAATGAACAGTATCTACATTAACTGAAGTACTGTGCTGTAAATGACTAATTAGAGTTGCTTGTACTTGTGAGGACTTTAACTCTACATTAGACTTGATGCTTTCAGCAGCAAATGCAGACAAAACTCCTCATGCTGCAGTCTAGTTGTAGTTCTTGCTGTAGCTTATCATCATGTTTGATACGGTGGCCTCTAAGGACAAATCACACAGAGAGAGGAGTGTAACATGATGTACACTAAAGCAGATATACTGTCAATCCCTTTCCTTCCTGTGGTCAATCATGTGATCACCTGAGAGCTGCAACCTTCGTCTCAGAGCCCTGAACAACAGAGTAGCTCAGCTTCACCTAAAAACAGCCACAAATAACTAGATCTTCACCAAACCTTCAAGTTCTGTCACCTCCACTATACTGTAGTCACTATTCACAGATATTGTAGAAACAATATGACAAAACATTGACACTGAATGTAATTTGGGTTCTGCAGTGTTCTGTCTGTTTAAAGACCAACTTCCATTATCTCAACAGTGGTACCAAGGAACGAGTAGGAGGAGCCACTACAGGAGCGAGATCGATTAATTCAGCCACCAGGGTAAAAACAAAGATCACCATCACTGATTCTATATTTGTTTTAGCTGCAGACAGAATCCACTGCCTGCTCTGCACTCAGTCTCTACAATGTTTTTTTTTAATTACCCCTGTGGCCTCAGTGTTTTGTGGAGGTTTTGCTACAGACAGAAACAGTCAAAACTAAATCCAACTAACTAGTTTTGTATTTCTATGTTGTATGATGCATGTTTAACCCTAAATTTTACTGTCAACACTATACTGTGAAAATTATTTTCCCTGTGGGGACAAAAAAACAAATCTCAATTCTCAATCTGAATCTTATATTTGTTTTATCCAAAAAAACTACAAGTCTTGTCATGAAGAGTCAACTATTTCTGAAAAACAAGCAGCTGTTTTTATTGTATTAATGTCATGATTGTTTCTTTTCAGCTTTATTTCAGTTTATACTGTCATTCATTTTTACTCTGCTGTTTTATGTAGTAAATACTAAATATAATGTGTCAGTCAGTCAGTCATTTTCTATACCTGCTTATTCCTCATTAGGGTCGCAGGGGTCTGCTGGAGCCTATCCCAGCACATTACGGCGAGAGGCAGGGATACACCCCAGATGGTCGCCAGCCAATCGTGGGGCACACACACCATTCACTCACACCTACGGGCAATTTAGAGTCGCCAATTAACCTCAGCATGTTTTTGGACTGTGGGAGGAAGCCGGAGTACCCGGTGAAAACCCACGCAGACACAGGGAGAACATGCAAACTCCACACAGAAAGGTCCCAGACCCAGGACCAAGGAGGTCTTGAACCTGCGACCTTCTTGCTGTGGGGCAACAGCGCTAACCCCTGCGCCACCATGTCGCCCCAATATAATGTGTTATATCACTAAATCACTCTTTATTCTCCTCTTGTTTATCATGTTTATCTTGTTTATCCAGTAAATAATAAATTATCAGTAAATAATAAATTATTTACTGGATTTATGGATGCTTCTGTCACTTTACTGCTGTAACACTGAGATTTGTCCACTGTGACACTAATGAAGCTTCATTTTATCTATAATGAAGAACTTCTGACCCCATGTGGTCATACCTGGTATAACACCTCCATGGACCTTATTCAATTAAATATTTAAAAGACTACAAAATATCACAATGTTATTTTTCAGAGTTCACAAAAATAAGAAACTTCCCAACATTTGACAAGAATGATGCTGTATTTACAACAAAAGGTCCTAAAGCTCTCAACTCTTCACTTTCACTCTCTAAAAGGCTTAAAATGATGATAGCAAAATTTACACTGAACAATGGAATATTTTCAGAATATATGATGGACCTTTCACATTTAGTGAATTTAAAGTAAATGAAAAGTTAAATTCTCTTCTTCACATGCTTTATTTACTTCTAAAGTCATATAAAAGAAATCATATTTAACTTAAGTAAAAGCACACAAGGATTATCAGTTCATTGTAGTTAAGGTATTGCAGTAAAAGTACATAAGTATTAAATTGAAAAACGTCAGATAAAAGACATTATGATAAAGAGTCAAAGAAGTTAATCTTATTCTAGGAAAAGGTTTTATATTTTTACATATTTCAGATGTGTTATGCCTGTTTGAGGCACACTTCTAAATGACATCTAAATAATACCTTAATGCTGTCTCCCCCCTAACACATCTAGATATGACAGAAAAATGGAGTTAGCAACTTACCAGTCCAGGAGATAAAGGGTGAGCTCTGATGAAGTCCTGAGTTTTCTCCAACTCTCTAATGCTGAACCAAGATTCACAAGAGTTTTGCCACATTTGTTGTTGGATTCATTTTCGGTTAATTCCGACTTCCTTTTTTTGCTTCTTAGCTGAATGAGCTTTTGTTGCCAACACAAGTAGTTGTTGTTGTGTAATGGCTATGAACTTCTGCCATTACAGTCCCTAACCAAACTGCTGCAGAGCTGTGATGTCACACATATTATCCATATCTGTATTTTATGAAATCAGTTGTAATTGGCTGAGACCTCCAGGACTGGTTTGGATTTTCTCAGGCCTGTTTACATGATTGTGATGATCTGTCAGACCACTTTAATTACAATACACTGACAGGTTATTATAACTTTTTGTGCAATTACACCAAAATATAAATAGTCTACTTCTGCTTTAATCAGAGCAGTATATTTCTACACTAAGTTAAGTCCAGTATTAGAAGACGATGGTCACATTTAAACCTGCACTTTTGGCCACTTAGGGAAGCAGAAACAAATAAACCAGACTGACATCACCTTTAAGTTAATGCTGAACTGGTTTGACAACAGCTGCCATAATTAAGTGATATTTAATCTTCTTTTCTCAAAATAAGATTAAACTGACCAAAATCAATAAAACAACTTAAAAAGAGAAATGATTTTCTCAGAGAATAAGATATTTATAATATAATTTTACTCAATATTGGACTAATTGCACCAAAAATAAGATATTCACTCACAAGATTTCATTTTTTACGATGTTGTTACTGGGTTTCATCTACAGTCTAGTAAGTATTTGGAAAGAAATATTTTGTTCTGCAGGTTCTGTGCCACTCAACTGTATGTGAGATACTATGATAAAAGTATCAGCTTGGTTTACACAATATAAAAGAAGTTCATAATATTATTAATAAATATTAATAGTTGTTTTTTACATAAGCACACTTTTACATTTATTCTATATAATTTATGTACAAATAAAAAGTACGAGCTCCATTTCTTGTATCTAAAATTCATAATTATTACTACTATAATTATTATTAATATTTTAATGAATTCTACCAGTGGAACTATCCAGGCCTCTGACCTTGTGTGTTGTTGTCACGTCCACATAGAAGAAGTAATCACAGCTTCTCTGTGAGGTCGATCCAGTGAGATGACATGTTGAGTAGAAACAGGATCAGGTTTGATCTGTGAAAAAAGTGAAACATGAAAACATCATAGAATTTATTATTGTTCATTAGCGAAAAAAAATGTACTATTTGTACTTTCTATTCTTTAATGTTTAGCATAGCAACACAAAAGTGGTTATCAGCATATTCTTGTATGAGTCTCTAGATATCTGTGGTGATTTTACATGTTTTGCTGCAGCATTTTTAAAATAATTAGATGCTAACTACAATATAACATTATTTCAGCATCAGCATAATTTTAAATTCTGTTTAAAAATATTAGCGAATTGTCACCAGCACTATTATGAGTGGAGAGGCAATTATCTAATATACTAACATATATAATAATACATAGATAAATATAAATCATCTTAACACTTGGCCCTTTGAGGGAACCCACAATGCTGATGTGGCCCCGGATGAAACTGAGTTTAACATCCCTGCTCTAATGATATATTTGAATATTATTGTACTGTTAATGTTGACAATCTCAATAAAATTGAAATAAAAGAAAAGCGAGCAGCAGCTCCTCCCTTCCCCAGTAGCCCCGCCCTCGCTACTGCTCCAACTGCCGCGCACGCGAGCGACAAACCGCCACTTTCATTAATAACTGTTTGTAACGGGCGGTATGTCGCACTTCGTTTAAAAACTGTTGAAACGTCTAAACTAAGAAAAAAAAAACAAGCCAATGAGAAACACATAAAGAAAAAAAATCCCCACACACACTAACGTTAGAACATATGTATATCTAGAACATATATCTACATAATATGAGAGAAAAATTAAATGTTACCGGTCAAGGAGCTCCGAGGAAGTCCTAAGTTCTCTCCACATCGTTTGTTATCAGACTCCTTCACGTTGTTTTTAGCTTTGTCCAAATTATTATTATTTTATTTATTTATTTATTTTGATTTCTTAGCTTAATAAGCTGTTGCTAACGCAGAAGTTCTATATTTAAGCTACGAACTTCCACAGTTACTATCCAAACTGCCGGGGAGCCGTGACGTACACCCATGGACGTAGCTCAACGTAGCTCTTCGAGCTCAACGGTGATTGGCTGAAACCTTCCCGCACTTTTTAAAATGACCTGTGATTGGCTGAGACTTCCCGCAAGCCCCAAAACTTGACGTTAGATAGACGTTTGAACGCGAGTTGTAGTGTCTCGGTTTAAAAAGTGACCGTGTTAACTAGTGACCCCGCCGAACGCGTCTGTGATTACAGTGGTGACTGCAGCTGTTAAAAATGCTTAAATTATTTACAATTATCTTAAATTGAATGTTGAATACGGTGTATATATATATATATATCTCACACAAGACGAATTCATAACTTGTATGTTCGTGTTTTTAACGACTGCGGACACCAGTTAGCACGGTCACTCTTTAAACCGTAACACCAACGTTAGCTGTGCTGAATTAGCCTAATTGAACTGCATTTACTCATTGATAAAGGGGTCTAAAAATATTGTGAATATCTTCATTGTGAAGAATGAAAAATAAAGACTGTATTTCTACAATTAATACCACTTTAAATATCAAGGAATGCCACAAGATTTTTTTTGATATATTTATAGTAATTTAAACCAGTTTTAAAAATTGGATACTTATAGTAGATTTAATGCATTCTCCACCTATTTTGATGTATATTATATCTGACACTTATTTGTCTTTCAGTGTCAATCACATGCTGTGAACCTCCATTTTGTTTAAGAAACAAACTGAGAACTTGAATCCAGCAGAGATGGATTCTTGTGAAGTCACGTATCAAGCTGCCTCACAAGGTAATGATTTATCGATGAGATTATAAATATAAGGAAATCATGACTTCTGTAAAGTTGTTTTTTTTTTTTTTTTTTTAATAGGCAGGGATGTCCCGAAACACCAAAACAAGTTTTTCAACGAGTTTTACCTGTAAAGGTGATGGTGTACATTCTGTATGTCAGCAGACAGGAGATATCCACATTATAGATTTATTTTTACATGCAGAAAATCATAATAGCTTCTTATAGAAAAGCTAAAGGAACAGATCCAGGTCCTGTTTCTGTCCCTTAAATCAGTATTACAGCAATAGCAGAGAAATAAACGAAGCCTTCAGGTTATATATTAGACTGAGCAAACAAAAACTCATGCAGTCGTGTTTTCACACATACATAAAGTTTCTGTCTCAGTGCAGGAATCACTTGAGAAGCTTGGCACAGATAGACGGGAGCTTAGTGCGACATCTGGTGGGCTGCAGGCATCCGCCTTTCTTTCCTGTAAGAACCAAACACAGGAGTCAGTAACAATAGATGGAATGTGATGAAGTACATTTACTCATACTGTACGTGAGTATTTCCATTTTAATTATTTATAATGTAGTTCAAATTAGCACCACTTTGAGGAGCTTCCAACAGTGAAATACTGCTGACTCATCACTATGAATGTCCTTCTTTTAAACTTACTTATCAGTATATCAGATTTACTACACTGCAGTTTATTCTCGTTAAATTTGGTCAATTTAATCTTGTTTTATTGCTTTTTCCTGACATTTCCACCACATTACCCTCTCTATGACTGGTTTACCTGTAAAGGTAAGTTGGAGACAGTGGCGCGTCTTTTCTTTAGTACAGAAGTCAACAGAATCAGTGATAGTAAGGAAAGTACCCGTCCAAGTCCAGTCCGAATACTGTGAGGCAAAACACAGTTTGAATTAATAATATTGCCTTTATAATGACCAAAATGTGTTTAATCATAATTTGATATACCTTTTTTGAATGAAATCCTCCAACCCAAACATTCACATCTGTGGCCCCAGCACTCTTCATCATGGAATGAATCTTATTGGCAGCTGCAGAGTCGTACACAGTGACCATGTTGCCTTTCAGCTTCATGCAGTTTACCTACAGACAGAAGAAAAGCCTCAGGACACTGAAGTGTGAAAGTAAATACACATTTAACCAGTAGTGTAGAAACATGCTGCTCTTATTGAGGTATTTGTTCTGATTACATAAGCATTATGGAAGATCTTCGGTTCTGGAACGTAGAGGAGGCAACGATTGTTGTCCAAAGTCCAGCCATCAGGACAAGAATCTTTGGCAGGGAGGTACAAGATGATCAGTACAGATAAGAAGCGTGTCTGTCTATCCAGTTAGCAGCAGATAATTTTAATTATTTCAATTTTTATCATGTCTTATCTCATAATTTCTACCATTTCATTTTTTTGACTTATACCTTATCAAAAAAATGAAATGAACCAAATAATCTGCTAAGGCAGGGGTGGGCAATCCTGGTCCTGGAGGGCCGGTGTGGGTGCAGGATTTTGTTCCAACCAAGAAGTTACACACCTGATTCTACTAATGAAGGCCTTGGCAAGGGCTCTAGAGGTTGATTAGAATCAGGTGTGTAACTTCTTGGTTGGAACAAAATCCTGCACCCACACCGGCCTCCAGGACCAGGATTGCCCACCCCTGTGCTAAGGGAATAAGATAGTTAAAGATAATTTTACTGAATTGTACTAAATAAATGATATTTTCACTTGTGAATATAATAAGTTTGTCACATCCTGCTGCTAAAGCCCCATATTTACTTTATGACAGCTTTATTTATACGGCACATTTCAACAATTTAAAGTGTTTAGGTAAAACTTAAGGCATCAAGGTACAATCAAAACAAGAAGAGTAAAAGTGTGTGACTTTTTTCAGTGTGATTTTGTGAATACATTTACTACAGTAAAATGTAGTAGAGTACAAGATGTAGAAATACTGAGGTAAATACTTCAAACATGTACTCCAACATACAAAGTCAGATCTTGTCTTCCACTGTGTGCAGGACTCACCAGCAGCTGAGGTCAGAACCATCATGACACAAAGGAAGATGGACACAGTCTTCATGGTGCAGATGTTGCTGTGATGATTTCCTTCAGGAAACAGAAATACACGTCAGAAATACTTGTACAGGGAAAGTGAGTAAATGAAGAACATTAGAGTTTGTGTCAAACCTGCAGCAGAATTCTCTTTTGTTCTTCTCAGTGTCAGTTTGGAGCTTCAGCCTCTGCAGAAGCTCTTAAATACACCTGCCCTCACCTGGAGCTCACCTGAGGCCATTAACTCTGGCAGAGAGTCAATCATACATCTTGTGTTTTTCCCTAATCTAACAAATGCTGACAAAAAGGCTTGGAGCATGACTGTTTAATCACGCTCGGATGACGAGACAGAGGGAGACACTAAACATGTTTTCCTCACAGACCTTTATCATAAAAGAAGCACTATAAATATAAAACTTCTGACAGAATAAATAAACTGTCAGTGTTTCCCTCTTAGACTGAGGTGAATAATGGTAAAGGAGCACAGGTACAATTTACAAAATCCACTGTCGCACACTTTAGATGAATTCATTCTTTTATACTGCAACTTTATTCCTGTTTTTGTTTTTTCCCCCCTTTCATTTGACTGTTTAATTACAAATCTTCTTTTCTGTATTGGTTTAATATTGATCTTAATATTCTAATAGTCTGAGATACTGAATTTGGAATTTTCATTAGTTGTAAGTTATACTAATCAAATTCAATTGAAATGGACATTTGAAATATATCAGTCTGTGCAATGAATGGGTATAATATTCAATTTTGCTAAAACATACTAACTTTTTCATGATATTCTAATTATATGACCAGCACCTGTGTATGTACACATACACCTTTAACGCTTTAATCAAAAGTTCACATAAATCATCGTGTTATATTACGGCATCTCATCTCTTGGCAATATTATTATTGTATAAAAAATACAATCACTTTTAAACTCCTAAAAACATCCACTAATTTGAATTTACAAATGTTTTTTGGTGCTTATGAACATTAATGGTTTATGTTCTATATATCTTGACTGTATCTATCAGAAAGGAGATATCCACACTATTAGATTCATAGATTTATTTTTTTATTATTTTTTTTTGCATGCAGAAAGTCATGAGAGCCGGTATTCATTGATTCATTGATTATAACCCAGCAGAACAGCTCCAGTTCTGCCCTTTAAATCAGTGTTACAGCAGTAGAAGAGAAATAAATGAAGCCTTCAGGTTACATGTGAGACTGAGGAATCAACGACTCCTCAAGACGTGTTTTTACAGATACATTAAGTTTCTGTCTCAGTGCAGGAATCACAGGAAATCAAGGATTTAAGAATGATGAATCAAGGCACAGACGAATGGAAGCTTAGTGTGACAACTGGTGGGCTGCAGGCATCCGTGCTCCTTTTCTGTAAGAACCAAACACAGGAGTCAGTAAATAACGTTTTATATATATATAAATATATAAAAGGGTGCCCAGCCCAGCCCTGCTCCTGGAGAGCTTCTTTTACCCTGCATCACCTGACTCTAATTATCAACCTAATTAGAATCAGGTGTGCTGGAGTGGGGAGATTACTAAAAGGTGCAGAGCAGGAGTGGGCACAGCTGATTTAGATAATCAAAATGTATTCGCTGTATGCATCAGAAGCAGCTAATTAACACACAGTATTTGTCATTTCCAACACATTATGCACTCGTGGTTGACTGGTTTACCTGCAAAGGTAAGCTGAAGACATTTAGAGGCTGATTTGTTCAGACAGAAGTCATAAAACTTCTTTCCAGGTTTCATCTTAGTATAGGCCCACTCCACCCAGTTCCACTTTAACGTCTGCGAGACAAAACACAACATAGTATTGTTTAATTAATAGAATATAGCCTTTAAAATGATCAGAACTTGTTTAAAAATGACTTTTATACCAATCCTGAATAATAGCCTCCAACCCAAACATTTTTGGGTTTATTCTCGTCAGTCTTCATCAGGGCATGAATGTCACTAGAGACTTCAGAGTCAGGCACAGACATCAGGATTCCACCGAAGCTGTTGCAGTTTCTCTACAGACAGAAGAAGAAAGAAAGAGGCTTAAGTAATCCACTGTTTACTACCTGTATTACACACCAGCTGGAGAACATTCAGCAGATAACGAGCAGATGTTTTCCTCAGGAGCTAATAGAGACAATACTGGAGAGAACCATGATGCACTGCAAGCAATTAAATCCCAACAAGTCGAAATATGTTGTCTTTGGTGCAATTAATTAGGAATTATCCTAAATGTTCTTGTTACATTGGCAGATCATGGTGCTCATTTCAAGTATTTGTTCTTGATTTTGGTCAATTCTTGTTTTAAACAAAACAAGACGTTAATATATTTTTTGTCTTTTTATCATGTTTTGTTTTCACATTAAAATATTATTTTTAAGAAATAAAACAAAATCAAGGAAAACACTTGAAATAACCAAAATGATCTGCAGGTTGAGCTTAAATTTAACTAGTTTATTTGTTTCTGCTGCCACCTAGTGGCCAAAACTATCAGAACATGCAGGTTTAAATGTGAACCACTGGACATACAGTGGATATAAAAAGGATTTTGTGATGTAAAAAATACCACCAAGATAACTAATTCACAACTTTTTCCACCTTTAATGTGACCTATAACTTGCACAACTCAATTTAAAAACAAAGCGAAATCGTCCGGATTCGTCTTTGAGCACGACAATGACCAAAATCACACGTCCAGATCAACAAAAGAACGGCTTCACCACAATAAGATTGAGGATTAGAAAAAACTAATTATTAGTTTAAGGGTGTGCCTATTTGAGCAACCATTGTTTTTCAGTAAAACCTTTTAATTCATTTTTTTTTCAATTGAGTTGTACAGGTTATAGGTCACATTAAAGGTAGAAAAAGTTGTGAAATTATTTATCTTGGTTACATCACATAAACCTGGCATTTTAACAGGGCTGTGTAGACGTTTTATATCCTCTGTAACCTAGTGTAGAAACATTCTGACTGAGGTATTAATCCTGATTACCACAGCTTGCCAAAAGTACGTCTTCTCTGGAAAGTAGCGGAGGCATTGGGAGTCGGTTTTCATCCAACCATCAGGACAAGTGGAAGAAAAGTCTAAAGACAAACACAAGACAGACGTGAAGTCATACTGAGTTGATGCAGGAGAACATTTTGACAAAAAAGCAAATATTCAATTAGCATATATATATATTAGTACAATAAGTCTAATATTGACTTCATTTCCCTTAAAATGATTGTGTTCCTTTGGCTTGTTTATTTCATTTTTTTACTTAATCTTGTTTTACATAAACAGGATCATAAAGTTGTCATTTGAGAATTTTATCTTGTCAGATAATTCTACTGAATAATGTTATCAATTAAGAGATATTCTCACTTGTTTATATATTAAATGTGTCAGATACCCTGCTGCTGAAGCATCGTCTGCTTTAAGTGCGTGACAGTGGATTTTTTCTCAGAAATGTAGTACAGGTATAAAGATGTATAAATACTGAGGTAAATACTTCAAACGTGTACTCCAACATACAAAGTCAGATCTTGTCTTCCACTGTGTGCAGGACTCACCAACAGCTAAGGTCAGAACCATCATGACACAAAGGAAGATGGACACAGTCTTCATGGTGCAGATGTTGCTGTGATGATTTCCTTCAGGAAACAGAAATACACGTCAGAAATACTTGTACAGGGAAAGTGAGTAAATGAAGAACATTAGAGTTTGTGTCAAACCTGCAGCAGAATTCTCTTCTGTTCTTCTCAGTGTCAGTTTGGAGCTTCAGCCTCTGCAGAAGCTCTTAAATACATCTGCCCTCACCTGAGGCCATTCACACTGGCAGAAAATTAATCACCCATTTGATCTTTCTTAATCTATCAGGTTCTGATAAAAGGCTTCCAGCGGAACAGTTTCCATTATGTCAACAAACCATGGATGATTAATAACAGACAGATGACTATAAAACTCCTGAGGCCACACCAACTGCAAAAAAAAAGGTCAATTATGACTCTTTCTGTTATGTATTGTATTTTATTTTCATCTAACATTAATTAGTTCCCCTTTGCCCATACATACCCCTATTTATTAATTGTTTTATTTGATTTATTTCTGTATTATTTTAAACCCCTGTCTCTGCTTTGTATCTCTGAGAGTTAACAGATAATCTGACAGTTTATATTCACTGTTTAGGCCCAGAAATAAACTCATTTAGTTTAGAGTTTTGGTTTGATTGGTGCAATGTTTTGTTAGATTAATAATTTGCTGGGCGACACGGTGGAGCAGGGGTTAGCGGTGTTGCCTCACAGCAAGAAGGTCGAAGGTTCAAGACCTCCTTGGTCCTGGGTCTGGGACCTTTCTGTGTGGAGTTTGCATGTTCTCCCCGTGTCTGCGTGGGTTTTCACCGGGTACTCCTGCTTCCTCCCACAGTCCAACAACATGCTGAGGTTAATTGGAGACTCTAAATTGCCTGTAGGTGTGAGTGAATGTTGTGTGTGTGCCCCACGATTGGCTGGAGACCATCTGGGGTGTATCCGTACGCGCAGGAATAAGCAGGTATAGAAAATGACTGACTGACTAATAATTTGCTGTGAATGGTGGATGGCAGCAGGGTGTCTTTCTGGCTCAGTGCGAGATGTTTCCACACGATATTGACACAGTGGAAATGTTAGATGAATAACTGGTTTCACAAATATTTACACAATGAGGTCATTGATAGATACCTCATGTTTAATTATTGTGTTTTAGCCTCAGGTTTATAGAAACAGATCATAATATTTCTTGGTTGTGTATCTTGTGGCTCTGTAAATCCAGTTATTTTAGCCTGTGGTTTACCAGCCAGAACAGCCTGTTCACAGCGTGAATTCACTTTACTGTAAAGCAGCTTTAAAACCAGGAGAAGAAACAGTGATGTTCTCATATATGATATATGGTGTTGTTTTAATCACAATGTAGATATTGTTATTGATCCATATTATTTGATCGTACCCTATCATTTGCACTGCAAACAATGAAATATGTTATACAGACAGGTAAACAATAGGAGAAATGACTCCTTCAGTTATATATAATTATTCAGTCATAACTTTATTTGTTTTGTTTAACACGCAAAAAGCATTATATATATCTTTATGATCTATCCTTAAGATAAATATTTACTTACTGAATGCTGAATTGAAGATGATGGGCCTTCATCCTCATCTCCTGGTTCTTCACTATGAAAAGACATCTGTTACTACAAGTATACAATTAAAGAACTTAATTTTTAAAACTGATGTAAATTACTATAAAATCAAAAGAAATCTTGTGGCTTTGTTTGATATTAAAGTGATGTTAATCATAGATATACAGTCTATTCATGCTTTATTTTTCATTATTCTTCACAATGAAGACATTCACAATATTTTAGACCCCTTCATTAATGAGTAAATTCAGTTGTTCAGTTAGGCTAATTCAGCACAGCTAACGTTAGCACATCGGTGTTACGGTTTAGAGAGGGACCGTGTTAACTGGTGTCGGCAGCTGTTAAAAACACGAACATAAAAGTCATGAATTCGTCTTTGTTGAAAATATATATACTGTCTTTAACATTCAATTTAAGATAAATATAAATAATTTATGGATTTTTAACAGCTGCAGTCACCACATAATCACGGACGCGTTTGGCGCAGTCACTAGTTAACACGGTCCCTCTGTAAACCGTAACACCAAACCTCCTAAATCTCACTGTTGAAGATGAAATTCGGTGATTTTGAAGATAAAATTGCATCATACGGTAAGTTAATGTCTCCTTTACCTGCCATCAGATACATATACTGCACTAAATATTCAACTTAACATTATTATAGATAATTTATGGCTTTTAACAGCTGCAATTATCAAGATAAACGGGGACGTGTTTGGCGGGGTCACTAGTTAACACGGTCACTTGTTAAACTGAAACACCTTACCTCCTAAATCTCACTGTTGAACATGAAAATCGGTGATTTTGAAGATAAAATTGCATCGTACGGTAAGTTAATCTCTCCTTTACCTGCCATCAGATACATATACTGCACTAAATATTCAACTTAACATTATTATAAAGAATTTGTTTTTTTTTAACCGCTGCAATTATCAAGATAAACGAGGACGTGTTTGGCGGGGTCACTAGCTAACACGGTCACTTATTAACCGTAACACTATAACTCCTAAATCTACCGTTTGAACATGAAATTCGGTTATTTTTAATATAAAATTGCATTAAACGGTAGTAAGCTCTCCCCATGCTGCATTCAATATTCAACGTAATATTAATATACATAATTTAAGGCTTTTAATAGCTGCAGATACAACAGGGACGGCTTTGGCGGGGTCACTAGTTAACACGGTCACTTCACTACACTGAAACACCTCCCCTAGCCTATCTAACGTTATTTAACCCACGGCCATTATAGTATGTATAATACATGGATGGCCACCATCTATAAACCCCCACATTAAACACTAGATTACACGAACTGGAGTTTTACTTGCACCTAGTTGATCCACCAAAAAAGACGGTTTATAATCGCTCAGGTCCAGAATCTAATGAGGTGTAACAGGGCAAAGTGCTGACGTCCCTCAGTGGCGGCCATGTTGGGACGGTCCATCTCTGTGATCTGGTTCTCAATAAAAACGAGATATGCACAGACAAAAATACTTATAACAGGCTGAAATATTTCATTCTGTTAAAGTGGTTTCACTTTGAGTATTTCTGTTTTTCCTTATGTGAAGGTTCTTCTGTTGTATTAATTTGTAAAACAGTTTGCGTGTGTGGATAGCTTTAATTTTAACTATCTGCATAATGTTACTTTTATATGAAAGTATCTAGTTTTATAATATTAATGATAAATATTAACAGTGAGTTTGATGCTCTGAACAGTTTCACAGCAGGATGAATATAAGAATGTTCTGTTTTTTTTATTTTTTCAGGTCTGGTTGAGTGACTCCAAAGCTGAGCTTGCTTTATAGAGTTAATTTGAAGTTAAAACACTCTGTGCTGCCTTAACATTGACTCTCATTAAAATGTTCCTGAGCAGAATTGCCTGTATCACTGCTATGTCATAGTTCTCACTTTGTCCTGTTCTATTAGTTTTACACAATAAAAGTCATTGTTTGTTCTTGAATATTAAATTACATCTCCACTGGTAAATCTGTAAATGTGTTATTTGATGTTTGATTTGCATTATTTGGTGAAAACAAACCTGTCAAATCAAACTTCTTTAAAAGAATTCCAGTGTTGACTTTAATGTATCTGCTGCCTCTTTGCATGGAGCTCAAGTTGAGTCTGTGGCTTGTGGCTGTGTGATTATAATCTGTTGTCATTTTAGTTAAAATCAGAAGAGAAGAGACGCTTCTGATTCAAGTCTGAACACACAGTGATATCTATCGTTGCTGCTGGACTAATAATTAATTAATTTAAAACAGATTGCAGCTTCTCAGTAAGTGTCCTGAGAGGCAGAGCTGAATTCTTGGTGTGTGTCTCCCTCTAGTGGTAAAAACTAACTACAGTCTGTTATCAATGTTCTGCAGTGAAGGTCTGATCAATCAGAACTCAGTTTATTAGTCATTAACAACCTTCATACAGAAACTTTATGTTTTATAGCCGTGAGTCATAAAACAGAATGAGCAGATTTAAACAAACATATATTCTAACTCTTCCTGTTTTATTCTGTATTCTTTTACTTCTTTTCCTGTTTGAACAAACTCAAATACAGTAGTATAGTTTAGATTCCCTACATTTCATTCTAAAGGAGAATTAAGTTATTAGTTTGTTTTTTGTTTTTGTGTGTAATTGCACAAAAATCCTAAAAAACCTTCCAGTATGTTATAAGTGATCAGATCATCACACTCCTGTAAACAGCCCTGAGAAAATCTAATATTAGTCCAGAAGGTGTGAGTCAGTCACAACTGATTTCATTTTCTTTTTCCTCGTGTTTCACTTCTTTCACAGATCAAACCTGATCCTGTTTCTACTCAACACGTCATCTCACTGGATCGACCTCACAGAGAAGCTGTGATTACTGACAACACACAAGGTCAGAAGCATAGATGGTTCCACTGGTAGAATTCATGAAAATAAACTTTATTAATATACAGAAAGCTATAACTTTACAATAAAGAGATTTAAGAACATTACAGCAGCATGATTCACATGAACATAACCAAAAAATATAAGAAATCAGTTTAATTTAAATCATATTTGTGTGAAACTCATCCAGAACCATTTAAAAAAAAGCTTTTTATAAAATAAAAAAAAAAACAAAATAAAGCTGTTGAACTGTTGTTAAACATACATGCACACTGAAATATAAACATGTACCCAGTCAATTTAAAAGAAGGTTCTAGGGTAACACTTGAGTTAGTTTAATTTTATCAGGTTCAGGTTCTACAGCTTTGGAGCTTGTTGGTAAAGCTGCAATAAACCAGCACCAGTTAACTTGTTCCTAGCTGACATGTGATCCATGATAACATGAAGTTGTCCTGATGAACTGAAGACTGAGTCAGTCTCTAAATTAAAGTCTCTATAGGATATTTCTGTTCTCATTCTTCTCATTGTGTCTAACTGCCTCACTTCTAGCTGCTTCATTTCCTGTGTTTCTGTTTGTCCTTCCTTCTTGAACAGTTCCTCTTCTTCTATTTGTTTTTTGTGGTGGTTTGCTGTTCCAGTCCTCTGGTGTTTCCTCGGTGTCCTGCTCCAGTCCTTCCTGTCCTGTTTCTTTGACCTCAGGTTCTACTTCATTGATGAAAGTTGTCTCCTCTTGTTGTTCCTGTTCAGATTCTTCATTTAGCTGTGTCAACACACACTGAAACAACAAAGGTTGAAGTTAAAATAAAGAATCTACAGAAGCAGGATGAGCCTCATATGAGACTCTCCAACACTTTTATGCTAATTGGTCTGAAACACTGTATAATACAGAGTGAATCAAATATGGTACAAAATGACTTGCTATATTATAGTAAATCATTTTGTACTATATTATATTTAAGATGCCTCTGGTGATGCATTGTCATATATTGCAGACTGAACTTTCCTTTTCCTATTTGACCGGTTTTAATTCCTGAACAAGATAAAGATTTTTTATGTCAATGTAAACCTATAACCTGTAAAACCTCAGCTAATCAAAGTGTGGAATCTGTTGTCTGCTGCTGCTGAGTAAAGTGTGATATTAATAACATCACTACACATTCTGTCTTCTTGTTGTAGACAATGGAACTGTGAGGTAAACTGATTTGGAACTTACCAGTTTGGTAGTGTCTGTGGTTCCACATTTTAGGACAAGGATTAGGACAAGCACACACAACACGACCATTACAAAGCCACAAGAAAAGTTGATAATAAGTATGAAACCAATCAAATCAGCGACGTATCGAACAGTGGAGGTATAATCTAAAATGATAGAACACAGAGTAACATTATATTTATATGAAAATACATGTCAGATATGTAACTGAATAATGTTAATGATAAATATATAAGTAATCTACCTGTAACAGTAATGTGTGTCTCTCTGGTCTGACCAGTGTTCTTCTGTTGGATTCTACAGGTGAAGACTCTGAACTCGTTTTTCAGAACTTTGTCAATGAACGTGCGGTGTCTGTTCTCCACAGTCAGTCTGCTGCTGACAGTATAGAGGTCATCAGGACCTCTGACTGTCTCTGTAGGTCCAGCAGAGAGGAGCTTTCCCTCACCATCCAGCCACAACACCTCAGGCTCTGGATACCAGCCTCCAGACTCACAATGAAACTCTATGATTGTGTCATTACTGTTTATCTGTTTTATTACAGATGAAGAGGCAGCACCTGATGGAGAGAGAAGAGAAACTACAGTGACTCTGTACAAACACGACAAGAACATAAACCTCAGAACTGAAGAAGAGTTTAAAGCCAAGTTCAGCTGAACTTAATTCAAGGAAGAGACTTTTTAGAAACATGTATTAATTATCTAATCAGAGCAGATGGTTCAGTAACTTGTTCATTTACTGCTCTTCTAGAGAGGTTTTATAGATTTAATAACTTTAACATTGTTTCTTGACTGTTTTTTCACACAAGGCTGAATGTGAATCAGTGGGTTGTTGAAGTGTTAAAGTTCTACAAACCACCAGATGTTACTGTGCTGCTGAGGTTAAATCCCTGATGTTAAAAACACATGAAGGAGTCATTTCTATCCAACCTGCTCAGCCTCAGCGTGTTTGTGTTCTATCATAAACACAGACAGTAATAAATGCAGTAACATGTTGAACATGTGAACTTACCAACAATAAGTTGAACTAAAGATTCATAAAGTAGTTTTGGAAAGAGACAGGTGTATGTTCCCTCATCAGAGGGTTTGACTCTGGAAAGTTTCAGTGAAATGTTTCCATGTCTCATTTCCTTGATAGAAAGTGAAGTTCTTCCTTTATATGATGGATGTTTTTGATTCAGTCTTTCTTTATTATTTTTCCACACATAGATGAAGGGTGGACTCAGGTCAGGTCTCAACCACTCCACCAACATGTTGGATGCATCCACGTCAGGCTGAAGGTAGCAGGGTAAGATGATGTCCTCACCTACTGCTGCTACTACCTGAGCTGGTTCACCTGAACAAACAGACCCGTGTTGTTTACAACATAAAGAAACCTTCAGAAACACATTTAAACCATTGTTACTGTTGTTCTAGTTGCACCTGTTTCTATATTTACCTGTACAGGGGTGAAGTGTTAGGAGCAGGACAACCAGAGCCCTGAAGACAGTCCATCTAGTTGTAAAGACCAGGCAGTTCTCCTGATGAGGCATCCTGCAGCTCTGAAAGGATGGAAATGATTTATAGCTGCTACTGTTCCACAGCTCAGAGGTTAGAGCTGCACAGACACAGGTGAGTTACTGTGAATCACACCTGACTGTTGTTATTACACAATGGAACATTGAGAAAACATCCTTCAAGGAAACAACTGAAGAACTGATAACAGTTTTCTTATTGTCTGTTATCAGCCCTCATTTTCAAACCATTTTATTATTCTACTACATTATTACTTTATTATATTATTACTTTATTACATTGGTAACATCATTTATTTTATTATATTATAACTAGGCTACATCTGTTCATTCACAGTTTGTCGGCAGGTTTTAAAGCTGCTTTTATTTCTTTTAGTCTACACTGATTCCTGAATATAAAAGTGTTGAGTTCTATGTCTTATTCAGACAGGTTGATCATTTCCCTCCAAACTAAACATTTAAACTGAAACACTTCACAGCTTCTGTCCTGTTGCAGCTCTCAGATCTGATCTGTGGAGCTGAAATCACTACAAGTGTGATCTTGTATTTCTTGTACTTCGACCTCTAAATCTGTGACAGTAAAACATTTGAAGATGGTTAAACTCTACCTGCTGCTTTAAGATGTTTTGATTAACCTCAGTAAAAGTTGATTGTTCTACAATATTCTGGTTTTCTGAACATTGTTTTTGAAGTTGTTAAAGTTGATTTAACTTTTAACCACCTGTTTTCTCACTAAAAGGTGTTAATGTTTTTACCTCAGGTCATAAATTAAATGTTTCCTAGAGCAATAAAATCAAGCTGTTTTAATGTATCTGCACCTTGGTCCTATGCCAGTTTTCAGGTTTGATTAAAAACTAGTTTACATCGGTTTCATCAAGTTTGCTGTGTTCCTTCAAGACGTTAAATTATTCTACACCGAATATAAAACTGTTGTGCTTGTATCTAATTCAGACAGACTGAACATTTTCCTCCAAACCAAATAGTTTGAACTGGAAAATGTTTAAAAACTACAATTCACTGCTGCTGTACAGATGTAGGTCTTTAACCTTTAATTCTAGAGGTTGAGTTACATATAAAAACAAATATAACAGTTATACATATAACATCACAATGATTCACATTTAATACATTTTGTTAGCAGATGTGTAATAAACACTTCCTACCTGAAAGAGTCCAGCTGCTCTGGAAATACAACTTTTATTCTGGGAAGTTAGTCCAATAAAAATAAACAAATATTAAAGAAAAAAATACTTGAGGACTAAAAGTTGAAGCTTCTGTCCTGTTGCAGCTCAGATTTGATCTGTGGACCTGACAGTATACTGATATGAACAAATGAGATGAGACTTTATACTTTGATCACCATAAAACGTCAAAGAAATTTCATATCATTAAGGTCCTGTAATAAAGAGCCTCTGGGAAGGAGCCCAGTTTATAGAAAAGTTTCCTATTAATAAAATAAAAGTATAATATAAATTGATTGAACCAGGTTGTAAACATGTTTAGACCTTACACAACAGCCATCTTCACCTTTATTTAGGAAATTTAAACCTTTGTCATTTATTTCTGTAAATTAATAAATAACATCTTTTATCTAAATAAAAATAAATAGCATTGTACAACTAGTAGGAACTACATGTCATGTACTTTGAAGTCTTCATACTTGGTAGTTATTATTAATTATGTTATACATGTTTTATTTGAGTGTGTCTTATATTTTATGTCTCAGTGTGTTTTAATGACTTACTGTAATTTTTATGCAGCTGTAAATTACAATGAATCTGAGCTTTTTGGGATTTATTTTTCTGCACTATTGTAATAAGATAAAAAGTAAAGAATAATTGTAAATATATTAATATACCAATATATAATGATAAAATTGTATTTAAAGTGTTATAAGCATGAATTAAACAGCAGAATAGATCCTAATGCTGACTCTTATTACTGAAGCCTTAATAAGAAGCTTCTTCTTCATAAGAAGCAAATCTTAATCAAGTAGTAGAAATTCTTTTTCCTCCTAAAATTAAACTTCCAGTAAACTTTGTTTTTCATATTTTCATTTGCAGAGTTTGTTTCATTTTACAAGGATCAGGTAATATTGAAATGTCCAAGACCAGTTCTGTAACTGTATCAGTGGAAAACCAGTAATGGGAGCAGGAAGATTGATGATCTAATCATGTGATTATAAACATAATAATTCTACAGATCATTTAAAACAGCAAACATTATTTAATTACTCTTGTTGGGCCATAGTTTTATGTTGCTTTGTTTCCTGTCTCTACCAGGCCCCGCCCCCTTCCAGGAGAATCCACCAATCAGAACCTATAAGAGAGGCTATAGTTTATTTCTTCACTCATTTTAAACTTCTTTTACAGATCAAACCTGATCCTGTTTCTACTCAACACGTCATCTCACTGGATCGACCTCACAGAGAAGCTGATTACTGACAACAACACACAAGGTCAGAGGCCTGGATGGTTCCACTGGTAGAATTCATGATAATAAACTTTATTAATATTCAGATCTTTACAATAAAGAGATTACAGGACATGGCAGCAGCATGATTCACATGAATATAAAATATATTGAAATGTATTTACATCAGATACAACTTTGTCATTGGGCAGATTTCAGGTACAGAGCCAATCGGCTTCTGTTCAAACAGAAGTGCAAAAGAAGCAGTGCAGTAATGCTAAAGTGCAGTGTTTAACAGTGTACAAGCAAAGTAAGAATTCAATTTAATTTAACTCATAAAAAATTACATAAAAAATAAAACGGTACAACTGTGTTCTACACAGAAATACACACACATGCTGTAAATATACGGCCAATTTAAGAGAAGGCTTTCTGTGGTGTTGTGTAGAGTGTGACAGAAAGAGTCTGTTTAGATTTAGATTTTAAAATGCCGCCATCAGAGATAGTTTGATCTATAGTTGCATCAATGATAAATTATCTCTCCAGATTTAGAGGGTCTGAGAACACTGAGGACATGTAGCAGAGATCTGCTGGGACGATAAACTGATAAACTTGTTTGTTTTTTTTCTCTTGTAACAGTTCCTCCTTTTCTGGATCTTTCTTGAGGTCATTATTTGAGTCGTCTGGTATTTCCTTAGTTTCCTGCTCTGTTTCTTCGATCTCAGGTTCTACTTCATTGATAGAAGTTGTCTCCTGGTTCTCTTGTTGTCGCTATTCAGATTCTTCATGTTGCTGCTGATCTGTGACAAACACTGAAACAACAAAGGTTGAAGTTAAAATAAAGAATCTACAGAAGCAGGATGAGCCTCATATGAGACTCTCCAATTTTGATGTAAATATTAAATAGTCTGGATGAGTCAGAACATCAACAGTTATATGTAATAAACACTTTCTGTCACAGATAGAACATAAGCTGCTGGTTAATAAACCCTTAAACTAATTCCAGTAATCCATCCAGTTTTTAAAACTGGATGGATTACTATATTATAGTACAATATTATAGTAAATCATTTTCTACCGTATTATATTTAAGATGCCTCTGGTGATGCATTGTCATATATTGCAGACTGAACTTTCCTTTCCTGTGTGTCATGTGTTCGTGAGCTCTTCTCAGATATTTGACCTCTGACTAGTTTTAATTCCTGAACAAGATAAACAATGATTTTTGTTGTCAATGTAAACCTATAACCTGTAAAACCTCAGCTAATCAAAGTGTGGAATCTGTTGTCTGCTGCTGCTGAGTAAAGTGTGATATTAATAACATCACTGCACATTCTGTCTTCTTGTTGTAGACAATGGAACTGTGAGGTAAACTGATTTGGAACTTACCAGTTTGCTTTTGTTTGTGGTTCCACATGATTAGGACAAGCACCCACGACACCATCATTAGAAAGGCAACACACAAACTGATAATAACTATGACACCAATCAAATCAGCGACGTATCGAACAGTGGAGGTATAATCTACAATGACACAACACAGAACAACATGCCATTTATATGAAAATACATGTCAGATATGTAACTGAATAATGTTAATGATAAATATATAAGTAATCTACCTGGAACAGTAATGTGTGTCTCTCTGGTCTGACCAGTGTTCTTCTGTTGGATTCTACAGGTGAAGACTCTGAACTCGTTCTTCAGAACTCTGATGAACCTGCTGAGTCTCTTCTCCACAGTCAGTCTGCTGCTGACAGTATAGAGGTCATCAGGACCTCTGATTGTCTCTGTAGGTCCAGCAGAGAGGAGCTTTCCCTCACCGTCCAGCCACAACACCTCAGGCCTTGGATACCAGCCTCCAGACTCACAATGAAGCTCTATGATTGTGTCCTTACTGTTGATCTGTTTTATTACAGATGAAGAGGCAGCACCTGATGGAGAGAGAAGAGAAACTACAGTGACTCTGTACAAACACGACAGGAACATAAACCTCAGAACTGAAGAAGAGTTTAAAGTTCAGCTGAACTCAATAAGAGCGAAAGAGACCTTTTAGAAACATGTATTAATTATCTGATCAGAGAAGATGTTTCAGTAACTTGTTCATTTACTGCTCTTCTAGAGAAGAATTTTATAGATTTAATAACTTTAACATTGTTTCTTGACTGTTTTTTCACACAAGGCTGAAAGTGAATCAGTGGGTTGTTGAAGTGTTAAAGTTCTACAAACCACCAGATGTTACTGTGCTGCTGAGGTTAAATCCCTGATGTTAAAAACACATGAAGGAGTCATTTCTATCCAACGTTCAGCCTCAGTGTGTTTGTGTTCTATCATAAACACAGACAGTAATAAATGCAGTAACATGTTGAACATGTGAACTTACCAACAATAAGTTGAACTAAAGATTCATAAAGTAGTTTTGGAAAGAGACAGACGTATGTTCCCTCATCAGAGGGTTTGACTCTGGAAAGTTTCAGTGAAACGTTTCCATGTCTCATTTCCTTGATAGAAAGAGAAGTTCTTCCTTTATATGATGGATGTTTGTAATACAGAATTTCTTTATTATTTTCCCACACATAGATGAAGGGTGGACTCAGGTCAGGTCTCCACCACTCCACCATCAAGTTGGATGCATCCACGTCAGACTGAAGGTAGCAGGGTAAGATGATGTCCTCACCTACTGCTGCTACTACCTGAGCTGGTTCACCTGAACAAACAGAAACACAGAAACTTCAGAAACACATTTAAACCATTGTTACTGTTGTTCTAGTTGCACCTGTTTCTATATTTACCTGTACAGGGGTGAAGTGTTAGGAGCAGGACAATCAGAGCCCTGAAGACAGTCCATCTAGTTGTAAAGACCAGGCAGTTCTCCTGATGAGGCATCCTGCAGCTCTGAAAGGATGGAAATGATTTATAGCTGCTACTGTTCCACAGCTCAGAGGTTAGAGCTGCACAGACACAGGTGAGTTACTGTTCAGATTTAATCATGTCTGACCAGAAAAGATGGAAGATTCCTTCATAAAATGAAATACTTAATGCTGATAGTTTTTCTATTGTAAAGGTGTGATATATTCTCATGGGGGAGGGGCCACTAGGTGGCCTGGCACTAAACGAATTCATTCGTTCTAGGTTTAAATGCATTATCACATCAAATTAAATTTATTCTTCATCACCGACATTGAAACACATTTGTATGAAGGGATATTTGGTGCTAAACATCTGATCACGTGTTATAGGGGAATGTGTAGTTATAGAAAACAGATGCACATGTGTTTCAGTAACTTCAAGTCACAGAGAAAGAGATGTACACTTGTAGAATTATTTTTCTCTCCCACAAACACAAAAGAATAGTTACACCTTCTCAAATTCTTCATTACAGGAGCATACATCTGCCCCTTCCTTTAACATAATGTGTTATAATATGTTTGTCACGGACACATGATGCACACAGAAAAGGAAAGTTCAGTCTGCAATATATGACAATGCATCACCAGAGGCATCTTAAATATATTACAGTACAAAATGATTAACTATAATATAGTCAGGGCCGGATTAAGCCAATGTGGTGCCCCTGGGTAGTAGTATGCCTCAAGCGCCCCCGCTCCCACCGGCTCGTTCATTAACCTTCTGCACACTGCACTCTCAAAAACAGTAGCATACATATTACCACACATAGACCAGGTCATCATTCTTTCTCATTGGAAATGTATTGAGTAGACTACATCAGCCTATCAAATTCACTGAAAACCACCAACAGTAAGCATAGGCATATTGAAATGTCTTATATAAAAACTAGAAGAATATAAGCTTTAAAAACCTAGCAGAATACATGTGGATATCTCAATAATAAGCAAAGCATCCATACTTATAGAACCAATAACCAAACATCTATGCTCTATTCCAGCGGTTCCCAAACCTTTCTCCAACTCCAAGGCAAACAAATATTAAATTATTTCACAGAAAGCCGTTCACTAAATGGTTTAGACCGATCTTACGAGCAAGTGCTTCAGTGAACGCTCAGGCCTGTTCAGCCAAGTAAGGACGCCACGAACGATAAGAACGGGTCTTTTCGAGTAAGTGACCTAATTCAGTCCGTTCACCAAAAAGAACTAGTTATTTTAATTCGTCTGCTCCACGGGAGGTTTCTGTCTCGCCTTAGGACACCTGCGTTACCGTCTGACAGGTGGACCGCACGCCGTATAATTTTACACTCACTGAGCAACAGTTTTGAACCACTTTCACCCTCACATATGGTTAATCTGGCCTTGGGTCTCGGTTCGTATAATACAATACTCACTGTGGAGCCGAACATCAGGTCTACTTTATATAAACAACTCAACATCTCACCAGCGTGGAGTCTCTTCTTCAACCACATATCCGGATTAATGCAGAAAT
This sequence comes from Lepturacanthus savala, assembly GCA_030544235.1. Taxonomy (NCBI): domain Eukaryota; kingdom Metazoa; phylum Chordata; class Actinopteri; order Scombriformes; family Trichiuridae; genus Lepturacanthus; species Lepturacanthus savala. The sequence goes on from CM060483.1 coordinate 22,426,722, forward strand.
GCGAAATACTTCCATGTGTCGCCTGATGCAGGAATAACGACGCACCAAAAAAAAAATAAATAAAGTTTGGAAACAGAGATAAGTTGTATAACGGGATGTTGAATATTCATTTAATGTGACAAATAAAACGTTCATTTAGATGTCGTTATTGTGTCAGAAAATCCCACTTTGAAAAGACTTTATTAAAAACAGTCCAGACCGCCAGCTGCCCAACCCACTTTCAGAATCCCCTCCAGTTGGACTGGCTCAACTGACAGGTTGAGAAGGGGGAGTGGGTTATGTCACATAAGCCATTTCTTACTTAGAATTATGATTTCGCTGATTTCATTAGCTTATATTAGATTTTATAATACATTCTAGCCTATGTTACTATTTAACTACTATTAACTACTATTTTGAGATAACTTTTACAAGAGGAAAAACAAACAGAAACACAGGACACCAGAGAGCTGAAAACAAGACAGATGGACACAAAGAGAAGAAGAAGAACAAAAATTATGTTTTAGAGACCTGAACTTTTATTCAGAGACTGATGTCTGTGTAGATTCTCACTCATCCAGGTCATTGTAGTCAATGGAGTTAAGTAGTAAGCAACTGGACTTTTTCTTGGAGCGTCTTCAAGCTCCAAGAAAAAGTCCAGTTGCTTACTACTTAACTCCATTGACATTCAGAGACTCACTCTTCAGTTCATCAGGATAACTTCAGGTTATCATGTATGTATGTATTGCACCACAACACTGGTCTCAAAATAAAGTCACGCCGCTGCCTTCATGGGCAGAGCTGAAGATTCCAACAAATGTTGCAGAGACACGTCAGGACCATCTATATATAAACTAACACCCAGTTCAACTACTGACACATGACAGAAAGCAGCTAAACAGAGACTCACATTAATATGAAGATTAGATTCTGGATTAGTCCAAAGTGAAGTAAAGTAAAACGTTCAAAGGTGAGACAGACAGATCAGGTAGAGTCCACAGAGCTGAAGATACTGACTATCAACTAATGTAGAAAATGGAAGAAATGGATGGATGAATGGAATGTAGTCCAACCTCTGACAGTGTTTGATCAGTATCTCAGTAACAATATGTACGTCAGTTAGCAGCACACCCTTCATGGGTATTTAAGATGTGATTGTAACGTGTCAAATGTTCTTTAGAAGATCTTTAAATGTCAAAGTGAAACAGATTCCTGCAAATCAAACTACATGCACAAGGGATTTTGAAAATATTTTTTGAAAACATTCAGCTCTTTTACATGTAAAATATTCGTCTGACAAAAACCCAGCCTTGTATTAACTGTTCAGTGATTCCATGACAGTCAAACCGTAGGTAGCTGTCAGTACTGTAATGACTCTTCACCACTGTCACATATTAATTCTGCCACTTGTAAATGAATAAATTCACTCTCCATGCACTTGTATGCTGCTGATTGGTGACATTACTCCCAGAGACTTGTAGTCTTTTTGATAAAGTTTTTTTAGCAAGTTTCAGCAATAAAACTTGTCTCTCGCTGTTGAACAATAACAGATTGTATGATGTTTTTATGTTTCACTTCTTTCACAGATCAAACCTGATCCTGTTTCTACTCAACACGTCATCTCACTGGATCGACCTCACAGAGAAGCTGTGATTACTGTCAACAACACACAAGGTCAGAGGCCTGGATGGTTCCACTGGTAGAATTCATGATAATAAACTTTATTAATATTCAGATCTTTACAATAAAGAGATTACAGGACATGACAGCAGCATGATTCACATAAACATAAATGATAAATGTTTTTATATAAGATTTGGCTGTGTTGTCATTGAGCAGAGTACAAGTACAGAGCTAATTAAATGCAGTTGAAGTTCAACCACAAGTGCAAAAAAAGCTTTTAATTGCTAAAGTGCAGTGTTTAACACTGTATAAACAAGGTAAGGATTCAGTTTAATTCACATTAATGTATAAAGATCTAATACAGAATCAGTTCAGATTTACATAAAAACTAAATGAAACAGCACAACTGTGTCTTACACAGAAATACACACACATGCTGTTTATTTCCTGTCAATTTAAGAGAAGGCTCTACTGAAAGTAGGTACTGGTGCATACATCCTCCTTTTCATGATGTATAATTCATTATTTCGTAACTTCATGTAAGAGATTATCAACAGATAAATGATTTGATAAGCTTCTAAGTGAATCGGCGTAGAGTAAATTCAAAAACGATATTTCACAAAATGTCATAAGAGTTTAATACATTTAAAAGTGGAATGACAAGATTTGGTTTGTGGCTTGTGGTGTCTGACATTATATTTAATGATTGTCACAATTACTGATGTCTGAAGCCAAAGCAGACACTCAGGACAAGTGGCCAACAAGATATTTTATCTTACTTGTGATAATGAAATGCACTTTTTTATATGTATGTTAAGTGTTTAAGAGTGAAGAGAGCGACAGAATAAGTCTGTGTTTGTCTGATTTTAAAATAACAGTGTTGAAGATAGTTTGAACTTTAGGTGTATTAATGCTGAAATTATCGTCTTGTGTACTGTATTGCACTTTATTTGCGTTCTGTGCATGCTCAAGAATTTCCACCCACCAGTAAATTACTATTTACTGTTGTAAATAGTAATGTCATTGCCAGACTTTGGACGGACAAGGAGACGATTATTGTTGTAGTTAAGTAGCTGTCAACAGAAGTAGTTTTAACACCACCTATTGAAAGAGCTACAGTGCCACCTGGTGTAAGGGAGTCAGCCAGATCACTGAGAATTATCTGAATTAAACAAACTTTGATTTTGAGACAGACCACCCTCCAAGTTGCAATGTTGAATTTGGTGAAATCCAGTATGATCCTATTATGTGACCGCAATGATTTTGTCTGACTGTCTTACTTCTAGCTCTGCAACAACCTGTGTTTATATTTGTTTTTCCTCTTGGATCAGTTCCTCTTCTTCTGGATCTCTGTTGAGGTCGTTGCTGTCTGAGTCTGCATTTCCTGCTCCCTTTCAAGTTCTGTATCATTGAAAACATTGATCTCCTGATTCTCTTGTCCCTGTTCAGCTTCTTCATTTAGCTGCTGCTCTGTTTCAGCAAACAATGAAAAAACAAAGGCTTAAGTTAAAATAAGGAAACTACAGAAGAATAATGAGCCTCATAAGAGACTCATCATTCCAACACTCTGGAATTCTGATGTCATAATGATTAAATAACCTAAAAAAAAATAGCCTGGAGGAGTCAAAATGTGGAAACCAGGGGCTATATTACTTAAAATTGTTTGCATTATTTGGTCCTAGTGGCAAAATATCCCTTTGAGGGGATATTTTCCCCTCAAAGTTAGTACCAAATCCGAGTAAAATTGAAAGTTATTACTAAAGAATCTTAGATCTTCAGAAAGCTGCTAAGGTGAAATCTGCTAAGAGAAGAGGATGACGTTTAAGAGGCTTAATAGAGTTTCTTAAGCAGAAAATGGCTGAAAGAAGGAGCGGAAGAAATATTGTTCGAACACTGAATGACAGTGAGTTAAATAAACTCTACATATTGGATCATATAGGAATCATGTTTGTGGTAAATGCATTAACTCCAAACACTATTGCTTCCCAGAAACTAATGTGATCTGAGCTATTTTACCTTTAATACCAATGCATGAATCTAAAATCACCACCATAGTGAATACATGTAAGGAGATAAATATAAAAAGTGGAGTTTTCACACATTTTGGGGATAATTTATATTATGGTTTGCTATTTACTTAACAGAGATGTTCTTTTTATGTAAAATATTATTCTTATAATTACAGTATCCACAGTGATGAAACTGTAACAGACACAAGTCAAACATCTTTACTTTTCATCTTTATGAGCCAGCTGAAGAGGATCGAGGATAAGAAAGTTACAGCTCGAGATGGTGTTAGCTCCAGGCTGTTAAAGGACTGTGATGTGGTTCTGCACCTCTTCAATCTCAGCCTCAGTCTGGACAGAGTGGAATGGACTGCCACCTGGCTGCGTGGACCATCAACTACATGACTGTATGTCTGAGGTAGTACTTTGCAGCACAGGAGCCCCACAGGGTACAGTGCTCTCCACCTCCCTCTTCACTCTGTACACCGCAGACTTCAGTAATAAACAATGATTGCCAATGATTGATAGCTGCTTTTTGCACTGATGTGTATATAAAATATTTGTAACTAGTGAAGTTACCCCCCTCCCATCACCTCATCTCTTGGTATCATCTCACATACGGTATTCTGTAAATTATAAATTATAAGTATACTGTGCGAATAAGCTTGTTTTTTTATTTTTTCTAATCTATACATATTTTTCATACTGGTATTGATGATTCTTCTGTAACGTGTGAATTTCCCCAGTGCAGCGTTATCTTTGTTGTAGACAATGTAACTGTGAGGAAAATAGACCTGGAACTTACCCATTTGGTTTCGTATCTGATTCTCCTTGATTAAGAAATACAACACCAAGTAAAAAATGACAGTATTAATCCAGTACTCAATGAATAGAGCGTAATCAAGTGGATTATCTAAAATGATAAAACACGGATTAACATGGCATTTGGCATGGCAAACAATAATATGTGGATGATGAATACATGTTCTAAACATGAGTGATCTCTACCTGGAAAATTGATGTGTGTCTCTCTTATCTGACCAATGATGTTCTGTTGGACTCTGCAGGTAAAGACTCTTTGGACTTCATCTAGAGTCATGCTGCTTGTGGAGCTGCTCTCTAGGCCTCCATAAAATTTGTTGTTCCTCCAGACCACTCTGTATTTCCTCTCCACAGTCAGTCTGCTGCTGACAGTATAGAGGTCATCAGGACCTCTGACTGTCTCTGTAGGTCCAGCAGAGAGGAGCTTTCCCTCACCGTCCAGCCACAACACCTCAGGCCTTGGATACCAGCCTCCAGACTCACAAAAAAACTCCACCATTGTAAAGTTTCTGTTCATACGTTTTAGGACAGGTGAAGAGACAGCACCTGATGAAGAGAGAGAAGAGAAACTACAGTGACTTTTTTGCAAAAACTTGACAAGTACAAAAACCTCAGAACTGAAGACGAGTCTGAAGACAAGTCCAGTTGAACTCAATTCAACCTAGAGGCCCCCCTCCCCATCGGCTCATCACCACCCGTGGGCGGGGGGGTCACAGGGGTCGGGTGCAATGACAGTTGGGCAGCAACGTCGGAGGCGGGGACCATGACAGTCCGACCCCCGGCTGCAGAAGCTTTGCTGTGCTATGGGTTGAATTATTTTCCTGCTTTTTTCTCCATGGCCAATTACATCCTGGTCATTTTAAATAAGCATATTGCACAATAAACTGCAAATTTACTGCAATAATTCTGGAGAAGAGTGTTATAAATTGAATACATTTTTACATACTTTTAATACATACATTCCCAACAAGGAATCTGAATTTTGGATGAAATATGCTTAGCCTCAGTGTGTGTTTGTGCTCTATCATAAGCACAGACCATAATAACTGCAGTAACGTGAACTTACCAACAATAAGATGAACTAAAGATTCATGAGGCAGTTTTGGAAAGAGACAGCTGTATATTCCCTCATCAGAGAGTTTCACTCTGGAAAGTTTCAGTGAAATGTTTCCATGCTTCATTCCCTCGATAGAAAGTGAAGTTCTTCCTTTATATGATGGATGTTTGTGATACAGAATTTCTTTATTATTTTTCCACACATGGATGAATCCTGGACTCAGGTCAGGTCTCAACCACTCCACCATCAAGTTGGATGCATTGACATCAGAATGAAGGTAGCAGGGTAAGATGATGTCCTCACCTACTGCTGCTACTACCTGAGCTGGTTCACCTGAACAAACAGAAACACAGAAACTTCAGAAACATGTTTAAACCATAGTTACTGTTGTTCTAGTTGCACCTGTTTCTATATTTACCTGTACAGGGGTGAAGTGTTAGGAGCAGGACAACCAGAGCCCTGAAGACAGTCCATCTAGTTGTAAAGACCAGGCAGTTCTCCTGATGAGGCATCCTGCAGCTCTGAAAGGATGGAAATGATTTATAGCTGCTACTGTTCCACAGCTCAGAGGTTAGAGCTGCACAGACACAGGTGAGTTACTGTTCAGATTTAATCATGAGGTCTGACCAGAAAAGATGGAAGATTCCTTCATAAAATGAAATGAAAATTAAAGGATTTTATTTGATCTGTTATATGTATATGTGTGCGGTGGTGGGAGTTGGTTACAAGGCAGGCGTACATGGCTGTGAAAAGTTTGGGAACCACTGTTATACTCATTCATTAGACACAGAGTGATATATTTCTTTTAATTTTGATGATTATAACTGACAACTAATAATAATCCCAAATGCATTATCTCAGAAAATTCTAATATTACTTATGACCTTTTGCATTGAGCCCAGGTTGCTCTGAGTGTGGCCTTCAGCTCCTGAATCCGGTGTATCACATCATCCTCCTCACATATACCCAGAGATTTCCAATGGGGTAAAGGTCAGTTGAGTTCACTGGTCAGTTAAGAACAGGGATACCAGGATACATGGTCCTTGAACCAGGTCCTGGTAGCTTTGACACTGTGTCCAGGTACCAAGTCCTGTTGGAAAATGAAATCTGCATCTCCATAAAGTTGGTCCATAAAGCATGAAGTCTCCAAAACTTCAGCTGTGTTGACCTTGGACTTAAGAAAACACAGTGGACCAACACCAGCAGATAACATGGCACCATAAACCATCACTGACTATGGAAACTTTACACTCAACCTCAGGCAACATGGATTCTGAGCCTCTTCTCTCTTCCTCCAGACTCTAGGAGCTTGATTTCCAAAGGTCAGAGGAGAGGATCAGAGAACATAACTTTGGATTCAGCAGCAGTCCAGTTCTTTTTGTATTTAGCCCAGACAAAAATTCTGGTGCTGTCTCTTGTTCCAGAGTGGCTGGACACCAGGAATGTGACAGCTGACAAATGAGTTTTGTTCCACAATCCTCTCCAGGGCGGGGGTATCCCTATTGCTTGTGCATTCTTCCCTTTGCCTCTCTATTAATATGCTTGGACTCTGTGAACAGGTAGATTCTTAAACAACGACCTTTTGTGTCTTGACCTCCTGGTGCACGGTGAACTGAGACCATTTAAAAGCCTTTGCAGGTGTTTTGAGTTAATTAGCTGATTAGACTCTGGCACCAGGTGTCGTCAATATTGAACCTTTCCACATTATTCAAATTGTTTTGAGATTTTTTGTTAGTTGTCAGTTATAATCCTCAACATTAAAAGAAATAAACACTTGAAAAATGTCAGTCTGAGTGAAGTGAATGTATTCATTATACAAGTTTCACTTTTTAAATGGCAGTAATGAAATAAACTTTTTCATAATGTTCTAATTATATGACCAACACCTGTATATTGTTGGAAAGGCTGTATGTCCCTTGAATGGCCACCAGGGGGCGCATTGCTGCTGTTCTACCTGTTTACAGGCCGTTTTGAACCTTTGAGGCAAGAGAGAACTGTTCTCAAACTGGGCTGATTCAGATTTTTTTGTTTGTTTTTGGATTTTCCAGGTCCATTTTTTGTTTAAGAGCATTGTGTGTCTTGTAAGTAGGTTTCAGTGTAGTATTGTTGTGTGTGATTAGTTTGATTGGAATATAGTTAGTTGGATTTAAGGTAAACTCTGGTCCTGGAGGGACTCTACTAATCTACCACCACAGTCATATATTGTTAATTGTAAGCAAATATTTGTTATTTAATTACACAGTTAGTTTTATTATAGGGATATCTTAACTGATTATGGTCTTTTATGTTCTATATTGTACATTTCAGAAACCACACACACATGTCCAAGCTTTTCTAAATCCCAACCTAATCAACAGTATTAAAGAGCTCTCTTTGCAAACCATGGTCTGTTTGAGACTGAGTGGACTCTACAGCAGTGATTTTTTGGTTGAAAATCACTGTATTGGTATTGTAGGTGAGACACGAAATGCTTTTCTAAAAATCTAAATATCATAGATGTGCGTTGTACAGTGGAAACTGAACGCCAGGCAAAAAAACATTAAAAACTGACAAAAAACATCTTAATAACACATACTTCAACATGAGTCCAGAGGATGGAAGTCAAGCAGAGAATAAAAGTCCAGAGTGAAAAAGAAATAATGAAGGAAATGGATGGATGACCAGAATGTAGTCTAACTAGACTGACAGTGTTTATTATGTGTATAAATATGCAGGGCAGTTAACACACCTGTTTAATGTGTTTAAAAATGGTTGCAACGTGACAAATGTTTTTATCTTTAATTTCCAATGTAGGTACCATCATATATTCTCTAAAATTCTTTGTTAAATGTGTGTTTAATGAGGGGAAACAGGAAGGGAGAGGGAGCGGCGCTGCTGTTCTCTCTTTTTTAATTTTTAATACACTATATTGAGTTTGTCAACAAAAAGAGTACAATGATGTACAGATATATAATCGATGCGTAAAAAATAACTAACTAAAATAACTAAAGATAGAGAAGCTGCTTCTCATGCCTGATATTCAAAGACCTTATATTTAAATAGTTGGGTCTGGCAAACAACATGTTGTTTTCTTTCAATTTACATGATATTAACTTTGATTAAAAAATCACAGAAATTATAATTATATACATTATTATTATTATATTAATAATTATAATAAAACATTTTGTTAACGAACATGTAATAAAAACTTAATACCTGAAAGGAGGGGGATTAAAAGTTGCAGCTTCTGTCCTGTTATAGCTCAGATCTGATCCGTGGAGCTGACAATATACTGATATAAATGAAATGCTATACTTTGATCACCATAAAACGTCAAAGTGTTGAGCGACAGCATAATTTACTGTTGCTGATACAGCTGCATCGGCGTGAATATTAATATACGTAATGATGAATCCTTAGATTATATATCATAAGTAGCTGATGGAACCAGAAGATAAGAACTGTAAAGCCACTGAATGACTCTTATCAGAAATCATTAGTGTGTAATAAAGAGCATCTGGAAAGGAGCCCTTTTGTCATTTATTGCTGTAAATTCATAAATAACCTCTAAATAAACATAAATAAATAGCATTGTACAACTAGTAGGAACTACATGTCATGTACATTTGAAGTCTTCATACTTGGTTGTTATTATTTTTATGTTATACATGTTTTATTTGAGTGTGTTTTATGTTTTTATGCCTCTGTGTTTATTGACTTACTGTAATTTTGATGCAGCTGGAAATTCCAATGACTCACTTCTTTTTCTGCACTGCACAGTTATGTAAATTTACTACTGTGTTGTAATAAAATAAAAGTTCAGAATAATTGTAAATATCTTAACATACCAATATATAATTCTAAAATTGTATTTAAAGTGTTATAAGCATTAGTTAAACAGCAGAATAGATCATAATGCTGGCTCTTATTACTGAAGCCTTAATAAGAAGCTATTTACCCCTTTATTAATTAAAATTAAATATATATTTTATAAAATCATCTCAGGTTTATTTGTTAATCTGACTACAGCTGTTATTTTATTACCTTTCACCACTGAGAGTTTCTACACTTTAAACTGAAATATCTAAGACACTGAACTGTGATATTAAAACGAACCACAAGGTGGCGACAAACACACACAACCTGCCTTCATGATGCTGCGTTCAAGTCTGTAGGAAAACAGAAACTGTCATTTTAACGCAACATGAACATCAATGAATAATCTGTCATTTTTTTCTACAGTTTGAACCATATCTTATTTTTTCAGTAAATGCAGAAAATGTTTTTTTAAACAGCATGTTGTTTTAGTGATATTATTTCGTATTCTTTTTATTAATTTCTCTGGTGAATGTGCGAAAACAGAAAACATCCACAACTGTTGAATTTCGTGCAATTTGAACACAAGTTTCCAGCTATTTATGTTGGATATTTTTGTGAATTCCAACTTCCCGTCTGCATTTGAATGCACCACCACTCGGCCCCTGCGGAGCTGTCCGTGGTGCTGAAACCCTGAAGCCCCTGAACGCGTCTTCCTCCTCCTCCACGTGTTGTTTCCGCTCGTGCGGACACTTTTCAATATATAATCGATATATATTCTAATCAATTAATCGATTATTTATTGTCTAACAGCGGCACGAGATATCTCGTGCTGGGGGTCGACGCGGGGAGGCTCGTGGGTGGCGGAGGGCGGCGTGATGACGTCACGGGAACGTGTCCCTCCGTTCTGCTGCTCTGTTACCAAAGATCGTTTGTGCTGGAAGATGGAGGCTCCAACCAATAATTAGAAACACTAAAAGTCCTGCATGAAAAATATCATATTTAAATCAAAACACATTAATACAGTTATCACAATAATACTTTTCTACACTACTTCATTACAAATGAAAAATCTTACTTTTAGATACTATACTGCAGTAAAAGTACCAGCATGGCGATGGAAAATACTACATTACAAGTAAAGATCCTGCATAAAAAACATGACAGTAATACATTATTATGAGTTGATGTTTGTTTTGCAGTAAACTACAAACATGTTATGAGTTTTATTAGTATTAGTATCAGCAGTAATTAGCAGTATTATTAGTTAATGTAGTTAAAGTACTGTCAGAAAGTACAAGACTATTATGAAATGATGTAAAGTATTGAAATAACCATATATAAGTAGTTAAAATATTACAGTATTAAAGTATATACGAATTTAAGTCAATGTAAAAGAAGTACACAAGTATTATAAGTTGATTTCGTTAAAGTACTGCAATAAAACAACATACAATTAGAACAATGAAATTATGTGAAGTATTGCAATAAAAGTACATAATACTATGAGTTATGTATCTTTGTTTTTTTCCTTCATAACTTTAATTGGAAGCCGTTTCCTGCACTCTATTTCAGATTGGTGTGATCCATCTGTCCATTAGACGATCTCCGCCCCCCTCGTCCTGAAATAGATCCAGCTGGGTTTGGTCGCGATCATCCGCTCCTGATTCCATCTAAATAAAGGAGAATAACGTGAGGTGTGGGTCCGTTAACCGGAGGATTCTACCGACGTCTTTCTCCTTCCGGTCGTATTAACAGCAGCTTTCTCACATTACACATATAAATACAGGGTATTTAGTGTTTCCCAGTAGCCGAAGTGATGTCTGTGGCTGGGTTGAAGAAGCAGTTCCATAAAGCCACGCAGGTAAGAGCTTGTCTTCATGTGTGAATCAGCATCTAATCTCGTTCTTTAAGCTTTAAATTCATATAAAAACGCGTGAAAATGTTCAATAATTCATCTTTTTGGTTGCGTTTGTGAACATCCGCATGTTTCTATTATGGAGATTTTTGTGTATCAGTGTATTTTTGACATTTTTAAAGGCGGATTGTGACGCTGGGTAATTATTCCTCAGTATAAAGTGTATTTATGGATGAAATATTTCGTGTTTTCTCGCGGTGTTTTGGTGGGTAACCCCCCCCCCTCAGCCCCTCCCCCTCCCACCACCCACACATAACGTTACATAACAGAAGCTGCAGCTGATTGGCTGTTGCTGCAAGCAACAGGGAATTCCCTCCATCCTTCATCCCTCCATCCCTCCATCCTCCATCCATCATTCCTGTCACCATCGTCCTTTCTCTTCTTCTCTCTGTGCAGTCATCCCTCCATCCTCTCCATCATTCTAGCAGGCTTCCCCCCCCTCCTCCTCCTCCTCCCCCTCCTCCTCCTCCTCCTCCTTCTTCCTTTTCCTCTGTCCTCATCCCTCCGTCTTCCTTTACCTGTCTCTTCCTCCACCTCCTTCCTTTCCCTTGTTTTTTCATCCTTCTCCTTCATCCCTCCATCATTCACCCTGAGAACATTGCTCCATCCTCTGTTTCAGTCTTTTCATCCTTTCCTTTTCTTTCTTGTTTTGCTGTAGTCATCCCTTCATTATCATTATCACCATCACCCCCTCTTTCTTCCTTTCATCTTTCTTAACATCTATCCATCTGTCCATCCATCTTCTCTTAAAACATCCATCCTGTCCTTCTAACTTCTTTTACATCCATCCCTCCCTTCATCTCTCTATCTTCTTTCAAAACACTCCTCCTTTCCTCCTTATCTTTTCATCCTACTTCATACCTTCATCCCTCCATCTTCCTCTAACTTCCTCTAATCCTTCATCCTTCCCTCTTCTCAGTTGTATCCATCTATCATTCCTGTCACCATCATTCTTTCTCTTCTTCTCTCTGTGCAGTCATCCCTCCATCCTCCTCCATCATTCATACAGGCCTCCTCCTCCTCCTTCCTTTTCCTCTGTCCTCATCCCTCCATCTTCCTTTACCTGTCTCTTCTCATTCCTGCATCCAGTCTTTCATCTCCATTCATCTTCTCTTGAAACATCATCCATCTTTCTAACTTCTTTTACATCCCTTCGTTATCCCTTCTTCTCCTTCCTTTACCTCTGCCCTCATCCCTCCATCTTCCTCCATCATCCCTCATTTGCATCTCTTTAATCCTTTAATTAGCCCTCCATCTTTTTTTACTGCATCATAATATTCAGCAGCTTTCACATAAAGTCAAATTTAAAAAAAGAAAAGAGACAGTTTAATAGATTATAGATAATAATACAGTAAGTGAAGTACAATTACTTCAAACTTGTACTTCAGTGCAGTAAATGTACTATATTTATTGTCCAGATGAACAAACAAACCTTTTTAAATGAGTTTTCTATGTTGATGTTTGAGAATCTGAGACTGAATCAATGAAAATGTGATTAATTTGGTGCATTTAGACAGTGAAGTGATGCTGGTTCTTCACTGACCTCGTTACAAACTTTAACTCATCAACACACACTCGCTGTGTGTGTGTGTTTGTGTGTGTGTGTTTGTGTGTGTGTGTGTGTGTGTGTGTGTGTGTGTGTGTGTGTGTGTGTGTGTGTCCTGGGTGAAGCTGGTTTGCTGCTGTAGAGGATCCATGAAACGTCTCTAACACGTAACTACGGCAACTAGACACTTTAATCATGTTACATAATCCGTCTGAAACAGGGAATCTGTTATCAATATCTGTTATCTGTTATCAATAATCATGTATTCCAGCTGTAATGACATAAAATATAAAATCAGATTAAATCATGAGAAGTGAAGCTCATTGATATTTGAGTTCTGACCCAGTTATTAATGATACCAACAACCAGGGTTAATGACTTAGTTTTTAGACAGAGGGGAGGAAGGATTGGGAAGAATATTGAAAATATATAAAAATGATTTTCTCACGTTCTTGGTTTTTATTTCTGTGTTTTTTTGTAACTTTTGGCAGTATTTCAAAAGTTTCAGACAGTAAAAGGAAAGTTTTTAAATGAGAAAACCAGAAATAGTTTTTACTTGTTTGTTTAAATCAGAGAAATTAAGAAAACTAAGAATCAACCAGTATTTTTCTTCTGTCTGTCCATCCATCCATCCATCATCTATCATCTATCATCCATCATCCATCCATCCATCTATCATCCATCATCCATTCATCATCCATCATCCATTTATCATCCATCCATCATCCATCCATCATCCATCCATCCATCATCTATCATCTATCATCCATCATCCATCCATCATCTATCATCTATCATCCATCCATCCTTCATCCGTCCATCATCCATCCATCCATCCATCTATCATCCATCCTTCATCATCCATCTATCATCCATCCATCCATCTATCATCCATCCATCATCCATCCATCTATCATCCATCCATCATCCATCCATCTATCATCCATCCATCCATCCATCCATCATCTATCATCCATCCATCCTTCATCCATCCTTCATCCATCCATCATCCATCCATCCATCATCCATCCATCCATTCATCTATCAACCTTCCATCCTGTGAAGTGAATCTGTTTCTTGTTTAACCTTTGGAGTTGTTGCTGGTTCTGGCTCCACATGGTTTATTCATGACTCAGCCAGAAAAAAGCAGGGGGTTGGTAACTAGGGGCCGGTAACCGGGGGTCGGTAACCAGGGGCAACAGGGTGGATGTTGGGTTGCCGAGGTGAAGAGATGAATACAGCTGATTATATGCAAAATAAAAAACACAAATACTGACATTTAGCAGGTTAATTCAGTATAAAAGATGAGTCACAGGGACAGTGTTTGTTTATAGGAGTCGTTTTTGGTGGAAAAACTACAGACGTCTCATGTTTGTTCAAATTCACACTTCATTTCCCATCAGCCACTGCTCCCTCCGCCATCCATATCCGCTAAATCCTGAGGTCTTTTATTATGAAAGAGCAGCTTCCACTTCCTCGTTTTTTATTTGGCCGTGATCCTACTTTCCGATTAATTGATTTTGTGTCTCAGGTGAGACATGGCTCAGCCAATCAGACGCGAGCAGGAAGCATCAGAGCAGGAGCATTAAAACTTCATATGAACAGCGACTTCCTGCCCGCAGAGACTTGAATCTGGGACGTGTCTCTGTGTTTATACGTGGAGGATTAAATCTAGAGCTGAGCCACACCAAGTCACACTGCCCTCAACAAAGATGGCCGCCGCTGCTGGCAGGGCCAGGAAATGGGACACCTCACTTCATCTGGCTGAATAAAACATAAGAGAGAGGAGAGATGGAGACAGACGGGACGAAGGAGCCAGAACCAGCTTCTCATTTCCATTTTATATTTACCTTCACTAGAACGTTTATTGCTTTCGGTGACATTTTTGACATTTAGTTTGATTAAAAAAAACAAAAAACTACTGGGCTAATTTTGGTGAAACCTAATAGGAACTAGGGGCTGCCCCAAAAACTAGATTTTGGGGCAGATCCCACTTACAAAATCAGCTTTATTGTTTTAGTTTTTTAGTGGAGATGCTCCGGCGTTGCCATAGTAACAGCAGCATCACAATCTGTAGATTCAGGCTTCAACTCTTCTTCATCTTCCTCTCGACCTGAATCGTTCATACATCAATGTTACTGACATTGAAACATGACTCGTGCTTTTTTTTTTTTCAGAAATTAACCAAAAAGTGCTTGAGTCACTTTCCCCATTAGCTGCCATGTTAACGCAGCTCTGAAGGCAGAGATTAGGCTGCTTTACTTCAAATCACATTTCATTCATCTTTCTCTTCGCTCCAGTCTTGTTACGCTCGTAGTGAGAAGTTGTTTTTGTCGTTTGTTGTTCGCTAACATTAGCCACGGCTACGGCTGCGCTCAGCAGTCACCTGATGCTAGTTTAGCGTATCCGGCCGCTCGTTAAAGCACAAACGGCTCATTTTTTTTCATTAAGTGTTTAATACAAAAGCGTCTGTGTCTGATGTCTCCGTGACGGTCACATGACGCCGCTAACGTTAGTCACGAAGCTGCTTTTTTTAATTTTATAACGCAGCTAAATGACAAGGACATGAAAATGTGAGTAGGAACGACAGAAAATCTGTCAAGTTTAAATCGGATTACCCAGCGATGACGGGAAAGCAGCTCAAATAACGAAATTAAATATGATGAATAAGTAACAATCGATACGAATGTGCCAGACGCGCTTTATTTTGAAAGGGTAAATAGAAGAAAAGAAGCACGGTACGTTTCCCTGTCTTTTCCTGATCAAACGCCTGCCCTGTCGTCACGGCAACTGCACACACACACGTGTGAGGAGAAAGCAGGCATGATGCATCACACACACACACACACACACACACACATTGGTAGTGCTCTGATCTGGTTGGCTCGCTCAATAATTGATTGCCCTTGAAGGTATCACGTGGCGGAGAAACAGAGAAAGGGACCCGAGTGTGAGTCTCGTCGTTTTCTTTCTGTCTTTGTGAGGATGTTTCACACCAGTTTAAATGGCTGAGACGTGATTTTAAGCTTCAGGTTCTAATAACGATCAGGGGACAGTGAAGTTTCATGTCAGTGAAGGTCCTCACGTGTCCATAAAGACAAATAAGTGTGTGTGTCTTTCTTCTTCTATATCTATATCCGACACACACAGCTGTGTTTTCTCCTCATCTCCGATCACGGTCTTTGATTTCACTGGTGTGTTAGTCCCATCACAGCGTCAATGCCTTTGACCTCTGACCTCTGACCTCTGACCTGACTATCGGATGCTTGCAGCATCTCTTATATTAGTTCAGCCTTCATGCATCAAGAGAATTCATCACCTCCTTTTGAAAACTACAAGATTGCAGTTTGTGTTCAGGAAGAAGAAAAATATGTTGAATGAATGAAACTCACACATCAGAGTTAATAACATTTATTTATTTTATTTATTTTTAATTTGTCAGCTTCACGTTAATGATTATTTTTGCCTTAAATGCTCTTTCAAAATAAAACGCTCTGTTACAGCGAAAATGACGAGTAGACACTGACAGTGATGGTCTGGTCAGGGCTGTGTGTGTGTGTGTGTGTGTGTGTGTGTGTGTGTGTGTGTGTGTGTGTGTGTGTGTGTGTGTGTGTGTGTGTGTGTGTGTGTGTGTGTGTGTGTGTGTGTGTGTGTGTGATGTGGATTTTCGAGTGCTTACATAACCCTGGATTAATGGAAGTGCCTGTGAAGGTCATTATATTTTGAACAACACATTCTTGTTCTCTTCTGTTGTTCTGTTGTTTTTATTGTTTTATTAAGTTTATTTTATGGCTGTGAATTAAACTCTGGTTGAGTTTAATTCACTATTTGTTCAAAAGTAGCTGAACTTAAGTTTAAGAAGAAGCTTTTATGTGTTGTACTGAACATATTTTCCTTATTTTCCTTTTTATTTGCTGACTCAACAACTCTCTGACTTCGAGGAAAACCGTAATTGCTCGTTAAGTCATTTGTTGCCATAACAACCATGATGATCATCATTATTTCATAAAATCAAAGCACTGACAAAAGAAAATAGTTGAACTAACTTAATTGAATTGTTTTAATTGGTAACATCTAAATGAATTAAGTTAATTGAAATCAAATTAATAAGATGGAGCTGGAATAACTCCAACTTATTAATTCAACTTCAATGAACTCAATTGATTGACTTTTTTCAAACTGGGAAAAAAGTTTTATATATATATTTTTAATCTATTTTTCAGACTAATTATTCTGAGATTTCTAGTTAAATCCATTAGGATGGAATAACTTCTACATTTTATTTTTATTACTGAAATAAATTATATAGATTCAGTCAATGTAATAGTTTAACTCCTACATATTAAATAAGTTAAATCTAATCTAATTAGAACTTTTATCTTAAATATTTGACTTGTCTGCACATTAAATTGAATTGTACAGATGTTTAAATTTGCTTGTTTTAAGGAACAGCAGCACAATTTAGAATTAATTAAAAAGCACAAATATGATTCAATACCACATTAAAATCTATTAAATAAACAGGATAAAACACATAACATTCACAGGGGGTGAAGATAATTGTGTGAATATTAATTTTCCACCATCAATCTCTTCTTTGTGCTGCACTAACCTCTAATCAGAGCCGTTTTCTGCTTTAATGCAGCGTCTGAGTTTTATTTCCTCATCAATCCTCTAATGAAGCAGCAGGATCCTCGGGCCACAAAGCCTCAACACGCAATTATACGATATAATACATCAATTAAACAGGATTTAATGGTCGTCCTCCTCCAGGATTTCACAGACTCTACAGAGACGCAACCATTATCGGATTAAACCATTAGAAAATATTCTTCATTTTAGCTGTTTTCTGTTTGACCATTAATCGGATTTTAGGTTTAATCAGCTAAAAAATTAGTGGAAAATCTAATCTGCAGATTAATCAACGGTAATTAATTTGTGATTCTTGATATATTTGATCCTTGTGATGTTATAATATTTAAATGTAGCTTTATTTTATTTTTACTAGGTTAGTTTTATTGTATTTATTTAAACTGTAGCTCTGTGATGAAAGATATAATAAAGGATGGATGCTCCATAGATACAAGATAGATACGCTGCATTAAATAGGATAAATTATTACACATATAAAGTGTTTATCAGTTTTATCAGATAAATGTTCTTTTTTCTATTTATTTAAACATTTCCTCGCCTTCTTTCACACTTTCTGATTCTCTGTGACATGACGTCCTGTGTGTGAATGTTCCAGTAGTAGCGAGATGATGATGATGATGATGATGATGATCCCTTATTATATAACACACACCATCATCCTGTCTCACACACACACACACACACACACACACACACACACACGGCTGCAGCCTTAAAGCCGGGTTAACTGGCTCAGTCTCCCGTTGACAGTTGATGTTTCTGTAACCACAGAAATGTTAAATATCATCGTTTGTGTCGACCTTCCCGTCTGAAACAGACGGTTTAGTTGCTCCTGTCCCTTTAAGGCCTCCCTGCGCTCTGATTGGTCGGATTCAGGAAGCTTCCTGTGACTCAGGGTGCTGCAGAATTAAACTAAACTTACTCTAAATATAAACGTGATGTTGGCTGCTTAGCAACGACCAGTTGTGATGTTGTGATGTCACATATATACGTTTAATGGTTTTATCCTCTGCACAAAGTGTTTTTCTACATTCTCGGTCTTTATTGATCCGCCGTGTTTGTTCTCTAACAGGATTAGTTATGAAGCTCTGGGACTTGTGGCTCATTGATTATTGATCAGTTATTGATTGTGCTTCAACATGATTCTCACGAGGGCCAGAAATAAATGGAAAAAACACGATTAATTCCCTTTGGAGATGGTTGTTGGTTAAAGTGTCATTTATCTTAATTAAAATCCAGTAAAACACGATCACACACACAGAATTCCTGCATTTAATATGCTTCATGATATATATACAGCTGCTCAGACCATGGAAGAGTTTAACTCTATATATTTAACTTAAATCCAATCTGTAATAATAATAATAATAATAATAATAATAAACGTGTTTCTGTATCTTAACCTGCAATAAATTTAAATTCAGACAATGAACCAAATGTTTTGCTGTGACAGATGATAAATTATTTCCAGGTTTAATTTCAGTGATTTATTGAATATGAAGTCGTTGAGTTTACAGTAAAAACTGCATCTTCCTGTTTCTGTGAATAAAACATGAGTTTTGCTGCTGTTTGTTTCTGAGCTGCAGAGAATTAGATGCAGCAAAAGGAGAGAAACACATGATGCTGCTCCTCCTGCTCCTCCTGCTGCTCCTCACCTTCCTCCTGTCTTCTCTCTCTCTCCTCCTCTCTTCTCATCTCCTTCTCTCTTCTTCTCCTCCTCTCCTCCTCTCTCCTCCTCTCCTCCTCATCTCCTTCTCTCCTCTTCTCCTCCTTCTCTTCTCCTCTCCTTCTCTCCTCCTCTCTCCTCCTCTCTTCTCATCTCCTTCTCTCTTCTTCTCCTCCTCCTCTCCTCCTCCTCCCCTCCTCTTTCCTCCTCTCCTCCTCATCTCCTCCTCCTCTCCTCCTTCTCTCCTCTTCTCTTCTCATCTCCTCCTCTCCTCCTTCTCTCCTCCTCATCTCCTCCTCTCCTCCTCCTCTCTCCTCCTCTCTCCTCCTCATCTCCTCCTTCTCTCTTCTTCTCCTCCTCTCTCCTCCTCTTCTCATCTCCTTCTCTCTTCTTCTCCTCCTCTCTCCTCCTCTCTCCTCCTCATCTCCTCCTCCTCTCCTCCTTCTCTCCTCTTCTCTTCTCATCTCCTCCTCTCCTCCTTCTCTCTCCTCCTCTCTCCTCCTCATCTCCTCCTCTCCTCCTCCTCTCTCCTCCTCTCTCCTCCTCATCTCCTCCTTCTCTCTTCTTCTCCTCCTCTCTCCTCCTCTCCTCCTCTTCTCATCTCCTTCTCTCTTCTTCTCCTCCTCTCTCCTCCTCTCCTCCTCCTCTTTCCTCCTCTCACCTCATCTCCTCCTTCTCTCCTCCTCTCTCCTCCTCTCTCCTCCTCCTCTCTCCTCCAACCATCCTACCTTTCTAATCTTTTTTAAAGAAGTTAACACCCTTTTATGTCTTGTTTTATCATCTCTCTCAACTGTGGATATTTCTATATTTTTACTATATTGCTGTTTTTCTACTATCTTACATTCTTTATTATCTGGGTGTTATGTAGCGTATCTATTCTCACTTTCATTATATATTTTATTTTCCATATCCTCAAAAACATTTAATAAAAATAAAAACCCTGGTGAAAACCCTCACATCAGTTAAATAATCTGCTGCTTGAATCAGATTCTGTTTAAACGTATTTTCACCTGAAGACTCTTCATCCCTGAACTTTAAGTCTCTGTTTTTATTTGGTCTGATATTGAAGTCATGTCTCTTCTCTTTACCGACGTCTCTGCTGGTTTTTCTGCCTGTTTGCTCTTTTTTTTCTCGCCCGACACGTCGTGAAACATCTCGCCTTCTGCTGCTGATAATTAAAATGATTCCTCACATTTCTCTCTGAGGGGAAACGTGTGAGGTGACGAATCCTGATTCTTTAGGTTTGACGGCGTGAGACAGATTCTCTGATATACGACGACACGGATGCTGTTAAACCCAGAGAGTTTAACACTGATTGTTATAAATATGACTTATCGCTGCGTCTGACTCTGCTGGTTTGTTTTACTTTGAAGACAGAAAACGCACAGTCAGCAAAAGTCAAAAGTTAGAAAATGTCCTGAAGGAAAACTGCTGAGTCACTGTGAAACAGAACAGAGGCAGAAAAACACGATGCTTTCAAGGAATGTTAGAAAATAAGAAACTAACGTGTTTTTATGTCGCTCAATTAGATATAAAGGAGAGAATTAACTGTGTTGTCATGGAAACATCAGGCTTACACCATCTGGGATAAAAAAGAATTATGATAAAATCAGAAATGGTTTTCAAAAGTTAAAATTATGAGATAAAAAAATTTAAAAAAGAGATAAACAGTCCAAAATTTTGGATAAAACATCAAAATCATGAGATTAAAAAGTAAAACCAAATGATATAGATGAAAATATGAGTTAAAAAGACTTATTATATAATATATTAGATAATAATTCAAACAATTTAATCCTGTTTTAAGAAAACAAGCAAATAAAGAAGATTTATTTGCTGCTGCAGTAGAAAAAGATGCTGTTTGATTTAATATGGACTGAAACTAATCTATTAATTAGATGAATTAATTTTAAAATAACATTTTAATATCACAGATGAACCAGACGTATTTCTATATTTCTCCTTCATCGACTGTGTGTTGGACGACAGCCGCGGCGTCGCCATCAATCCAAGATGGCGTCTGCTGTTTGGCAGCAGCTCAGACTGATAAATGAAGCTGCTGCAGCGTCTCGTTTCCTCCTGATAAACATCTGATTCTCTGACGTATCAGTGTCTCTGCAGCACGGACGTCTGCAGCTCTGACCTCTGACCTCTGACACACGTGGACCTTTAGGTGAAGCTGTTCTAGTGTGAGGTGAACAGGGCTGGTGGAGGCAGCAGCAGAACAGACGGGTCAGTGAATGCATCACGATTCTCCTCCAACGTTTAGAGGATTTTACACAACTAAACATGAAGCTACAGATGATCATTGTCATTAAAGGATGAATGAAAGGTCTCAACTCAGCATAGTAGGACAGAAAAAGAGAAAATATGAAGGTTAAAATAGAAAAATATGAGGTTAAAAGAATAAGAATAAAAAAAAAATAAGGAATATTTTTATCTCTTAGATAGAAATATCTCTTAGAGAAAAAGATGAGATAAAAAGTCAGAAATATCAGATAAAAAATAGAAAAATATAAGATAAAAACAATGTTAATTATTATTTAATATTATTTATTATTTAATATCTGTATCTCTTGGATAAAAAGAGAGAAATATGAGATAAAATATAAAAAAAAATATATGGGATAAAAGAAAAATAAAATATTAGATAAAAAATAGAAAAATATAAGATAAAACAGAAGAAATATGAGATTTAAAAAGTCTGAAATATTTGATAAAAATATGAGAAAAAGTCAGAATAATAAGATAAAAAGAAAAATATGAGATTAAAAATTGAAAACTATTTGATAAAAATATTAATATTAAAAAAGTCAATTAAATCTTATTTTCTAAACTTGAAACAAGCAAAATGATCTGCAAACAGAATCAGATGATTCAAGATAATTTAGCTTAATATTTTAGACTCAGATTTTAGATTCAGATTGAGACTAAAAATAAAATAAAATACTTGTTCAGCTCGTCCTCAGCTGAGTTTGGATCAGTTTAAATGTGTGAATGAAGAAGAAAATTCAACCGTCACTGATCAGTTATGTAACAGAAGGAGTGGACCACCAGTGTGTGTGTGTGTGTGTGTGTGTGTGTGTGTGTGTGTGTGTGTGTGTGTGTGTGTGTGAAAACACAGGGTCCAGTCAGCTCATCCCGTCTCCATAGCAACTGCATCTTCCTCCTCAATTGTCGACCTCTCACACTTTTTCCTGCTGTTTTTGTGTTCGCTGTTTTTCTCTGTTCACTCGTCTTTTATAGTTTTTTTTATCAGGTGTTTGATCAAAGTGTGTCGTCAGTAACACACACACACACACACACACACACGGTTACATAAACACACACACACAGAGCGTTTACCTTCATGTCTTCATGGTTCGTTGGTCTGATGAAGACGTGACATCTGCTCTCACATCAGTCGTCTAATAACACGGTGACGTTGTGATGTCACTGTTTCCGTGTGCGTGTTGAGATGAACACGTGTTCCAGAGCGTGACTCGTTTCTACCTGAGCTCCTTTCAAATGTTCCCGTCACGTAACTGAAATCCAACAAAGACATATCTGACGAGTGAAGAGGCTGCAGCATCAGTTTCATGAAGGTTTTTTTTTAATCAGGTTCTGTTTTGTTGCTCCTGTTCCTTTAAGGCCTCCCTGCGTCCTGATTGGTCAGATCCAGGAAGCTTCCTGTGACTCTGGAGGCTGCGTAAACAACTACAGAAGCAGGATTTTACTTGTTTTTCTTCTTCTTTTACATGTTGGAGATGCTGACACCATAGCAACCACCTTAGCAACCACCTTAGCAACAACGTTAGCAACAAGATTTTACTTCCAAAAAAGTGCTTCATCTCCAACTTTTAGTTTTTTATGCGTCTGGGATGAATTAAACAGAATAATTCCTTCTCTCTCTTATACATTATTCACAGTGAACTTGTGAGAACTTGGTCTTGAAGTTTTTTTCTTTGGTCGTCGAAGCTGAAATCTGCTGCTGCTCTTCTATAGCAGCAGGAGGAGGTTTGGGTGTTTGGATCGGTGCTTTGTTTCATGTAGAAGTTGCAGCAGACACGTCTCACGTTGACCATTTTAACCCAAACGTGATGTTTTTCTGACTCGAACCTGAACCTAAACACGTTAAACCACAGAGTTACAGCATCGAACAGGATTAGTGGAAATATTCTCATTGATATTCAACTTATCAACTGTTAACGTTTCCCTCTAGAATCTTAAATGTTTTGTTTAATTATTCATGCAACAGCGTTTTTTTCCCCATGTTCAGTGTGTAGTTTGTTTCTGCTGCAGCTGTAGCTGAATGTATTTATATCTAGGCGGATACTGCATTATGGTGTGTGTGTGTGTGTGTGTGTGTGTGTGTGTGTGTGTGTGTGTGTGTGTGTGTGTGTGTGTGTGTGTGTGTGTGTGTGTGTTGCTTACTAATGTGTGGGCGGCCGATGTGAGTCACGATTGTGGAGAATCCACCCCTCACCTCCTCCTTCTCCTCCTTCTCCTCCTTCTCTGCGACCTGAAGTGATAGGACAGAAATCAGGGAGGTCTCACTCTGCCGCGTTTTCTGGAACCGCACGACGATCCCAGAGAATTAAAGATAAGATAGAACGTTAAAAGCTCCACGGTCCCTCACAAATTAAACTAGAATCTTCTCGTATGATTCAACAGAATCTTCATGTTGTAATTTAATTAATTTGACATTTTTCTAAACATCTCAGTTTCTCTGATTGTGTTTTGGATCTTTTCTCCAAAACACTCGTAGCTCATTTAGATTCGAGATGTTGAGTCTAAATCGATTTAAACTAATGCATCAGACTCAGAAATGTTGTAATTAGACTTGACACAATAATTACTGCATCACTTTATCCTGCAATAAATGACACTTTAAGAAAAAGGCGTTTATTCATGTCCGTGCATCATTATTTTATTGAATATAAAGACTATTTCTGTCATTTCTCCTGAACACTTTGTTCTATATTTGATGAACGTGTGTAGTTGTGATGTCAGGATGTCGAGGATAAACTGTTGTTTCTGCAGATTAAAACATATTATTATTTCATGTTGTAAAGAGCAGCCTGGACACAGAGAGCTGGATGTTTCTCTTCCATCACATCGACAGCCGTCTGGTTTCTCTTTCTCTGATTCGTGTGTTTTTTCTTTTTTTCTTTGTGTTTTACAGAAAGTCAGCGAGAAGGTCGGAGGGGCGGAAGGAACCAAGCTAGACGATGACTTTAAAGACATGGAAAAGGTCAAAAATGAGAAACGAGTCTCTTAAAAACATCAAACTAATGATGAAAAGTCAAAAAATAGGAGCTTCAAAGTCAGAAATATGAGATAAAAAGTCTAAAATACAAGATTACATTATGATAATAAGTCAATTTCATCTTATTT
Organism: Lepturacanthus savala; assembly: GCA_030544235.1. Taxonomy (NCBI): domain Eukaryota; kingdom Metazoa; phylum Chordata; class Actinopteri; order Scombriformes; family Trichiuridae; genus Lepturacanthus; species Lepturacanthus savala. The sequence goes on from CM060483.1 coordinate 22,451,166, forward strand.
CAGCAGATTAATTTACTCAAAATCAAGAAAAGAATCTTGAAATAAGCGAAATTATTATTATTATTATATTATGTTCTTGATTTTCATCAATTTAATCTGGAGAGAAAAATATGAGGTTAAAAGAATAAGAATAAAAAAAAATAAGACAAAAACAGAAGGAATATTTTTATCTCTTAGATAAAAATATGAGGTAAAAAGTCAGAAATATCAGATAAAAAATAGAAAAATATAAGATAAAAACAATGTTAATTATTATTTAATATTTTTATTATTTAATATCTGTATCTCTTTGATAAAAAGAGAAAAATATGAGATAAAATATATAAAAATATGGGATAAAAATAAAAATAAAATATTAGATAAAAATAGAAAAATATAAGATAAATACAGAAGGAATGTGAGATTAAAAAAGTCTGAAATATTTGATAAAAAATATGAGATAAAAAGTCAGTTAAAAAGTGAATAAAAAAATTATCTCAGGTCAGAAATATGAGGTAAAAGGAGATATTAAAAAGTCAATTAAATCTTATTTTCTAAAAATCAGATTGAAACTTGAAACAAGCAAAATGATCTTCCAACAGAATCAGATAATTCAAGATAATTTAGCTTCATTTTCTTGATTTTAGTCGATTTAATCTATTTTATTTTTACATATTCAAAAATAAATCAAGATATGAAAGAAAAAGTAAAAAAAATGAGATAAAACATCAAACTTCAATCTTAAATTGACTAAAATCAAGAAAAAAGGAATAAGATAAATCAGGATAAT
>CM060483.1:22456934-22511934 GCA_030544235.1 Lepturacanthus savala
AATGATGCTTCGGAGACTCGGGACCAGGCGCCAGGTGTCTCTGTACCTGCATGTTAGTGTCTGTCTGTGACCTCTTCTTACTCTACTATCATCAAACCAGCAGAAGTTCCTGCTCGTCCGTTAAGCCGCTGTTTTTCGTGACCCCGTCCTCGTCCTCTCCGCCGTCTTTTCTTGCAGAGTGATCCTGTCTTTTTCTACCTTGACCTCCGACCCCGGTTTTTCTCAGCAGCTGTCGCGGTCCTCTCAGCTTTCATCCGCTGCCTTTTTCAAGCGTGGCTCCCTGCTGTTTGCAGAACTCTAAACTCATGATCCAGGGCTGCGGTCGGTCATCAAACCCTCGGCTTCTGCTGCTAACGCGTCTGTAACTGCCTTCCTCAGACCAGCGGCTGCATGCATGGACCAGCCCAAACCTTCAAGTGACCACACGTCGGTGAAACTCGGCTTTCGGGAGCGTGGCTTTGGATTAAAATAAAAAAACGTAATGTGCAATATGTCGATTTTTCCAGAATGAAGAAGAGGAGACTTATTCGCTTATTTTAAAGAAAACCCATTTGTCTTTATAATGTGAGTTCTAGCAGGTTTTAAAGGTTGGAGGGTCCGATTCTTTTCGCAATAATGACCGACTCACTCTACATTATCCAGCTTATTACACGGCTACTCTCTGAAGAAGTCAACAATTTGACATTAAATAGATTTAAAGGGTTTTATTGCTTCTGTTAACTCTGTAGCCCAAACCTCTGTCTTCTTCATGTTGTCGGTTTCTCTGTCTTTTAACTTCTTTCTGCATCAAATCTGCTGACGTCAACTTTCTTACCATCTTTCCGCGGACTGACCGTCTGGAGTCTTCGTCCCTAGCAACAGACCGTAGAACGCCGCGATTGAACCAATCAGAATCGAGTATTTAACACGGCCGTGTAATAACCTAAGTTACCAACTCACAGTGTTCAGTGTAGTTGCATGTTGTATTTTTCGTGGCTGTTGTAGTTGTTCTAAAAGTTCCTGTATTATACACACTACGACGGACTGAAGGGAAAATCAGTTGTTGACGGACACGTTGTCGAACCTCCCCAACCTTCGCATTTACACACGAAGCTCTACTTTCTCAGTTGAGTCCAACATGTTTCGCATCAATAATCAATGTTTTTCATGATGGCAAAGTCCGAGCGTTTTCGGTTTGAGACGTTTTTGGTCGTCAGGATTCTGGAGCACAGAACAGAACCCTGAACACAAGTAACACGTCTAAACATCCTGTTCTAGTTGCATTCAATAACTGCAACAGGTTCCTATTAGGTCAGTGTTGATGATCCCTACTATTCCACCAAAGTACTACCTGCAGTATGTGTGTGTACAGTATTAGCAGTAATCTGTAAACAGGAGATTAATTCAACAATTTATCACTGATGTTGAATTAAACCTTCACTTTTCTTTCTGTTTGTCTTCAGCTCGACTGACGTGTGTTTGTGAGTTTTTCTCTCTGGTCTTTGGAGTGACTGGACCTTCTGACCTAGAGGTTAACGTTGAAGTTATGAGGTTTTGCCTTTTGAGTCAACTCCACCAGCAATAGACGTGTTTCTGCCGATGTTTAGAAGCTTTGATGAAACCAGAATGGAGAATTGTTCGTTATTTATGCTCAACGTTGGTACAGAACCGTCTTGTCTGTAATCTGCGATCATTAGATGTGTATTTGTAGCTTTTGCCTCTTTCTGAACAGGAACTCTAGTGCCCTCTAGTGGCTTTATTGCCAACGTGAAAGTTACTGACGGTTACATCTGTTTATTTTCGTATGTAATGGGAGCATGAATGAGCCTCTACAGTGTATTCGTGACTTGTCGGAATGGGTTTTCAGCGTGGTGCTGGGTTTACATCGACTCCTTTGTACATAAAAATCTGAAGAAAGTCAAAGATCAGACACAGACGTCAGTCACCTTCAAACTAAAATGTACATGGTTGTATATTTACCGTCGTTAGGTTTAAAAGGCTTCGAGTTTTTTCTATCCGGACATTATTTATTACGTCGTCTGCTTCATGAATCTCCGTATTAAACATCCGCACGAGTCTGTGCTCGCATGACTAACGCTAACGTGCCGGATGTGGCTAACAGCTAGCTTCACTCGATGTTCCTGTAAAGTTGTTTAAAGCCTGTTAAAATGTTCAGAGTTGACCCTTGACCCTTCCCCCTTAGTTACTGTTGCTAGGTAGGACAAGCTTGACAACAGGTGTCTAATGTTGATGATCATGTTTCCTGTTATTTATTTGGATAATTCATCTTAAAAACATGTTCGGCCAAACTGTCCAAATGTCTTCAACACAGATTTAAAGCGAAAGCAAAACACACTGACGTTAGCTATAACTCCTCTGGATGAAGCTAAACGTTAGCTAGCTAGTTAGCTTGTGTTTTAGTAAGAAATAATATAGACAAAGAAATGTTAATCTGTTAATCTTTTCTGGCTAATTATAATTCGTCCTAAAAATATGTTTTAAAAAACAAAAAAGGAGGAAGCGAACCTGACGTTAGCTATTACCCCCTGAAGTAGCTGAACGCTAGCAACCTAATTAACTAGTGTTTTAGCAAAAGATAATACAGACAATGATATAATGACATGATAATAATGAGAATCCATCTTAAAATACTGTCTGTTCTTTACCAAATCTCTTTGGGAAGAAAACTAACATAAGCTGTAACTCCTCTTGAAGTCGCTAAACGTTAGCTAGCTAGTTAGCTAGTGTTTTTGCTAAACTAAAGGCACCATTTGTTAGATAGAAGAGAACGAATCTACCATGAACTGCTTTTATTATTGTTCTGAATAGTTTTATTCTGTTGTAATTAAAGTGCCAGGATGCTGCTGAGTCGATAAAAAAGAATAAATTCCAAGGTGTAATGTTTGTGTTTCTGAAATCACATCATGCCAGTTGTTGATATTTTAGGGGAAAGTTTTAAGAAAAGCTATAACGGTCTTTTGATCACAAAGAGTAATAATATTATATGAGAAATACTGCAGTCAATAAACATCCAATATCAATGCAATAACTGACAATAAAATCCAACGTTCCAATAAGAGGAAGAGAAAACGGCTTCGTTATATGAGCTGAGACGTCTCTTCTGCTGCCAAAGCACAGAAACTACAGCAACAATACAATCAATAAATTAATATTAATGCTCCTTCTCCTGGTTCCTGTCACTGTTTCTGGTTTCCTGTGAATCGTGGAGCAGCAGTGGCATCATTTCAGCTTCAGATCGGGGGTGAGGGTTAGAAAAACGACTAAACTGTCGACAAAATCAATAAACTATAAACTATCAGTAAAAGCTATTAATGCATATTAACAGAGCTACTCGCCAATCACTAATTAATCACGTTTCTTTCTGTTTTTAACACTTTTAACGTGAGAAATAGTCTCAATTTAATCATGTTGAACACAAACCAAACCAGCTTCAGTCATATTTATGTTAAATATAACATAAATAAATGCAGTGATACACAACCAGGACACATCTGGATGTTTCCTCCTCATGTTTAAATTAATTTAACTTTCATTATAATCAAAGATGTGTAAGATATGGAGCGGTCGTATCTTCAAACACACAAACGTCACCTCTGTGGAGGGTTTGCAGCACATCTGTGTGTTTTTATTTATTTATTTTTTATTTATTTATTGTCTGTGAGCTGCATGAACCGCTTTAAGTCGGCCATTTTGACGTGGTTTTCCAAAAACAAAACAAAACAACAAAAAAAGGGGTTGAGATGTTTGTCCTGCTGCTTCTCGTCGTCCTGCAGTGAGTTTATTACCTGACGTCGTCCATGTTCTGTTGAATTGTTCCTGTTTAAAGGGCCAGTGAGGAGGACGGAGGTGGATCTAAGGCTTAGGGTTAGTATCTCAGAGGGAGCGGGTCTCCCTCTACGGGAGCCCGGAGAGGACAAACCACACTGGCCCTTTAACTTCTACAGTTGCTGTTCTTTCTAATTACAAAGTGCTTTAAGACCTATCGGGATTTACTTTAACGTTTTTATTGATTTTGTAAATTCTCTGTTGTTTTTTCTGTGTGTTTGCTTTTCTTTGGGTCTGATTCGGCCTCGTACGGCGACGTATTCTAACCTCAATGAGGGACTTGTACAGCGTTACCCTCCGACCTCGGCCTCGTTTCTGAGTTCAGTTTCTGATTTTCTGATTAGCAAATATTAGAGACCGGACATTTAGAAGCTCTGAAAGCTGAAATACTATAAAACAGCTCTGAATCTCATTAACCCTCTCGATTCAAAAGCAATTCTGTAAACATATATTTGTCCACTCAAGTGAACTTTATGCATTTTATACTGCAAAAAAAAAAAAATCAATGTAATAGATAAAAATTATATGTGAATTATGGTCGAAACATCACAGGATGTGAATAATTTGGTAGTAATTGACATTGAAGTTGAAACACGATGCCTGATGTACAGTTGAGTGGACATTATATGTAATATATAAATATAAAAATATAAACTTTACATTATGTCGTCTTAGATTTCACTTGATGCAATTCTATATATTTTTTACAGAAGTTTTCTTTTCATTCTGAGTTGGTTTCTCGCTCTCAGAGCTGCTCAGTAATAACGACGTGGTCTGTGTTACATTATTCTGTATAAAATAGACTTATATGCTGAGCTGTGTGTGTGTGTATGTGACTACACACACACACACACACACACCTACTTATTTATGTATTGTGTGTATTCATTCAGATATTTATTTATTTATTTATTTATCCCGCGTCTTATTTATTGGTTCGGCACCTGTGGCGTATTCAACGATTGTCAATACATTGATGTGGAGGATGGAGGGGGGAGGGGGGAGGGGGGGTCGGTGTGGGGGGGTCGGTGTGGGGGGGGTCGTGGTCAATGGATAAAAAGTAAAAAGTAAAAACCTCGCTGTGATACTAACTCTAAGTGTTGCTCTCCTCGTACTGGATGATGATATAATCTAAGACCACTGTATGTATAACTGCTTGTTGTGAAGATGACCTACGATGTAATGACAATAAAGAATTAAAGAATCAACACTACGACACACTGCACATCACAGGACTCCATCTTTATTCAGAGATAGACATTCATTAGTAAGCACCACACACTCATGCAGCATATTCCTGAATATAAATATACAGCTGCAGCAGCAGGAAAACAGCAGCATGCACACACTGTTTAAAGGGAAAGACACACAGGGCGTCTTTACCACTGAAGAGGGCATTTTAGCACATGGTTGGACTGTTAGAGGGCACTTTAACATGTGTTAGAGGGCACTTTAACATGTGTTAGAGGGCACTTTAGAACACCTTTTGGCTCCTACAGGGCACTTTAACATGCATGTTGGATCCTTAGCATGTATTTTAGCTTTACTTTAGCACATGTTTGGGCTCCTAGAGGCCACTTGAGCACACAAGAGGGCACTTAAGCAATATATATATATATATATATATATATATATATATATATATATATATATATTATATATATATGCAAATATATATGCAAACATTTTCTGGATTGAAAATGTTCCATAAATAACATATAGGCTGTATTATATTATTATAATATATGACATGACTTGTTTTTGTCACTAAATACATGTGAGAGTCATTTAATATTTTATTTTATCAATGTGAAGCTAATCTGAGCTACGTTCACAAAGTTAAAATAAAAAAAAATAGAAAAATCAATAGAATATAGATTATTAGGAGTTAAATTATTACATTGACTGAATCTACATCATTCATTTTAATAACACAAACACGTAGTTTAAATAAAGTAGTAGAAATAATTCATTTAATAAATAAAATATATTAATTGCACACACAAAATTTAATCTTCCTCTGAAGAGTAACAGAAGCTGCAGATAAATGTATTTGAGTAGAAAGTACATTTACTCTGAAATGTAGTAGTTAAAGTATAAAGTAGCATCAAATAGAAATACTCAGGTTAAGTACAAGTACTTTAAAATTGTAATGAAGTGCAGTACTCGTGTAAATGTACTTAGTTACTTCCACCGCTGGGTTCAATGTTATTTAACATGTTTTGGTGTAATGAGCCAACATGGCCGCTAGTGGCGCTGTGGAGCGGTGCCGTTTCCCTCCTTTTTAGATCAACATCAGACGCGTTCAAGTGCTCTTCAGAAATTCGGAATTTACAACTGTCAAGCCGCGAAGTACGAACTGTTCGAGGAAAGTAATTTAAAAAAATAACTCGAATCTTAATTGTGTCAACTATGGCATTAATTGTCTTTAACTATAAACATTAGTGGTCTCTTTTCCTAATTTCTGGGCTAATTATAATAAAAATATTACACTCGCACTGCAGTTAATAATTACTGGTTAATCTCTCGACAAATCAATTAGTTGTTTGGCCTGTAAAATATCAGAAAATGGTGAAAAATGTCGATCAATGCTTCAAGCTTTTCTCTAAGTGTCTCCCGAACATTTCAGTATATTCACTTTACTGTCACAGGAAACTTAAGGAACAAAATATATTTGCATTTCAGAAGCTGGAATGTTGGTGTTTAAATTAATACGCAGTAGACTAGTTAGTAAACCAATACTATAATATTAAACTTTCAGAATATTTTTATTTTTAACACTCTGTTAATATCTTTAAGTCGTCGATAGAAAGAAAAACGCTAAATTCAGATTTTTTTAGAGCACCTGAAAGCAACAAACGGCTTGACCCACTTTTCACACACGCCACAGCAGCGTTGCACTCCTTCTTGACCCGGTTGTCAAATTAAACAAAAAAAGATAGAGCAGCACCGGAAGTTGCCACGTTCGCCTTCAAATTAAAATATTTTTAAGTAGTGGTTCTATTTGATGCTACTTTATAATTCAACTACTACATTTTAGAGGAAATGTTGTACGTTCTACTATTTATCTGAATACGTTATGAATACTTTAGTTACGTCACAGATGAATATTTGCATATTTTATATTCATTAATGTAATTTAATATTGTGTTATCTATAGTCTATTAAACTTTCACTCATTTCTTTTTTAAATTTACATTTTGTGTGAAAGGTCCCAAATATTATGATACAGTACATCATATATAATTTCCACTTTAATTAATTAAAAATTAAAATTCCAAAATGCTAAAATAAATACATTTTTTTATCAAATAAAAAAAATAGAAATATTAAAAATAAAACAAGCAAACTAATCTAGACTTTTGATAATTTAAGTACATTTTGCTGATAATACTTTTTCAATTCAGGACTTCCACTGTGTTCTATTGCGTATAGTATTATAGTATAAGCTATAATACATATTTAATCTCATATTTATGTGTAATAAACCACATTTAATGTCATATATATTTAGTATAGTGCAATATATTTTTGTAATTGTTGTCCGCTTGTTATTTTTTGTAATCTCTAAATCTTGATATATTTAATCTTTTTAATTTAATTTTATTTTTATTTATTGTATTTCCATAAACTAGAGGGTTGTAAAGTAATTTTAAAGTATTGTATAGTATAGTATTGTACCACTGATGATTAGAACCGTCTTTAGAGAAAGTAGAACAATTAAACGCCTTTAAAATTATTTCAATTAAATTTTATTAATAAAAAAGTATATATTACTTATTTAATTATTTAAAAGTATTCATTAATATTAGATTATTTGAGATCCTGACTAAGTAGCCGTAAATTAAAATTCTATGAAATTAAAAACAACTTCGCGTTCGAATTTCCGTTGTTGTCAACGGGGAGGAGGAATTTATTTTGAAAGTGTCACCCGGAAGTCCTGCCGTTTTTAGTCCCGCTAGCTTCACGTTGGTTCCGCGTGTTGATACTGAAGAGAGAGATCGAGGAGAAACAAGTTTATCGAAACGCAGAGAAACAAAAAAACAACTCAGGCACAAAAAAACAGAAAAAGCCGAGAGGAAAATGGACATGAAGAAGAGGGTCTCGTTAGAGCTGAGGCACCGGTCACCGACAGAAGTGAGTAACGCCGCTTGTTTTCTTGTGTTTTTACCGGAGAGCACATGGCAGCGCGTCTGCAGGAAAAGTGATAAAACATCTGCTGCTGTGCAAAGAAAATCCAAACTATAATTAAATAAAATAAACGGTGACACAAACTGTCCTTTTATAGTAGTTTAGAAGTTGCAGCGCTCTGTTTTTGTCGCCTTTAAATACACTTATTTAACTAGTTTTTAGATTAAAATCACCCTCACGGAGTCTGTAACCGTCATTAATATGAATGAAACTTCTATCAACATCCGCGTCTGTTTTTTGGGGCCTGGTTAACATCTGGAATCACGTTATTTCCGAAGTTAAAAGACGGTTTATGTCATAATTGAATACGTCGCAAAAAGGGGGAGCGCTATTCCTGTCGTACACTCCGCCAAGAGTTGTAGTTTTTATTCCTGAAACAACTAGATAATGTAGGCAGATAAAAATGATTTGTCACGTTATGTTCCTGCAAGCAGGAAATGCTTTAATTTCGGTAAAATGTGTGTACGTCTTGTTCTTAAAGCTCCAAACCAACATATATGTGGTCTCATGAACTTAAACCTTTACGTTTATATATTTTAAAACCTAAATTTTCCAGGTAATAGCCGCAGCCCGGGTCCATAGCGTGTTAAGGGCGCGTGCTAGCGCTAGCGTGCTAACTCGGCTGCTACGTATGCGCTCGGTTTCGATACTTTGCGGACTTTGCTCCCTTCGGAACCGCCTTAAACCGGATTATTTTTCTGCTGCGTCATCACCGGGGATTAGGAGACGGTACACCGGCGCGGGGGACGGTTACCGGACCAGCTAGCCGCCGCCGCCGCCGCGCTATCTTAGCTGCGTCACGTGTGCTGGGGAGTTTACAAACAGCTGGTGTTACGGGTGAACGGGTGACCGCGCTACTTGGTGACTTCCATGGCTGAACGGTTGCTATGGGCCGTTGCTCGTGGTGACGGCCGTAGTTACCAGCTCGGGTGAAAGTCACCAGTTAACACGGTCACTAATTAGACCGAAACACCGGTGTCCGTTTAAGATTAGATTAGAAACTTTATTGATCCCACATCGGGAAATTTGATCAGATACAGAGAAGCAACGACACAGAAATTAACAGAAAAAAAAAAAAAAAATATATATATATATATATATATATATATATATATATATATATAGAGGCAGAAAAAATTAATTAAATAATATGATAAAATAATATGAAGCCAAACGAGCCCTTTTCACTAAAACTTAATGTTAATATTCTATAATAAAGAGCAGCAACAGCGTTTAATTGAACCAGAAGAAACGTAACATGACTCATTTAATCACAGCAGCAACTTTCACTTTTACTCAACTAAAATTTCCCCTCACAAACTATAAAATAACTTCCAAATTTGGTGATTTGTGGAGAACCTGAACGCAACACGAGTAAAAGACCATGACGTCAGACCAGAAAATGACTTGGATAGAAGTTACAGGGAGAATTCTCCTGTTAGAATATCAAAAATATATTTTTATTTTATATTAAATCTACCTTTTATTATGTACTTGTATTTATTATATGATTTAAATTCCCACATCACACGTATATGAACTGAATATTGAACCAGAATTGGCTTCCAAACTATTTGTGATGTCACAACTCCCGCTGGTTTAATCTAATCAGCCCACCTGCTGCATGTTTGTAATCTGTTTCCAACAAAGTTAAGTTTTATTTTGTATTTTTATCAACTTTCTCTTTTAAAGTACAGAAACGCCCTAAAATACTTAAGTACTACGATGAGGTTCTATCATTTCCTTATGTTACGCCGCTGTTTGTGACATCACAAATAATTTGGGAGTCAATTCTTGTTCAATATGTGGATGTCTTTAAATTCTTTCTTGTACTTTTACTGTAAATACTGAAGTACATTTAACACCAGAACACTATTTTTGATGCTTAACTACAATAAATATCACATACTTTTACTTAAACGTGGCGTTCAGGGACTTCACGTCTTCTCTAAACTGTGTATTAATGATTAGATTTTTTTTTTATGCAGAATTTACAATAAACAGCACCTAAAATGTAATTTAACACAGAACAACAGCACAGCTCATTTAATTATAGCAACAATTAGTCCATTAATCACTTGTTATCATTAATTTTGAATAATTCTGACTATGACAGAACTTTAAGATGTTTACATCATTTTATTTCTGATCATAATTCAGAGAAAACATTTATTTTTTCCTTCCACAACTTAAATAATTATTAATTGTCCAACATTTCCTGATGTTTTCTTTCTTATGTAAAACATTTTGAGCTGCTTTTCTAATTAAAAGATTCATTATTATAATAAAATAAATCGTATGATATCAAAAATAAATTAAATTAATTTATAACAGTGACCTAAAACTACAGGAAGTTAAATAAAAAAAGCAGAGTCACAGATAAATTCAGTAAAATCTGAGTGTGAAACCAACTTTTACATATTTATAGAAACTGTTATTACTGTTAGAACCTGAGAGTTTATTATTAGTCATAAACGTGATGAATATATAATTTAACTCCTACATATTTATAAGATAAATCCAATCTGAGTCAAACCAAGTTATTTTTCTGCATCTTAACCTTCAATATCTTGTTTTTGCTGTAATTAATCTGATATCAAATAGAATTATCTGATAATTTATCTTATTTCAAGTTCTATTTTCTTGATTTTGCTCCAGAAAATAAGATTAAATTGTTTAACTTGATATAATAATGTATGTTTTTATCTCCTTTTTGACTCTTTGTTATATATTGATCTTTTTATTTAATATATTTTTTTACTTTTATCTAATTTTTCTCTTTTTATCTCATATTTTCTTCTATATTTTTTTATTTTTTATCTCATATTTCTCTGTATTTCATATTTATCTTATATATTTCTCTTTTCATCATATTCTTTCTTTTAATCTAAAATCTTTTATGTTTATCACATATTTCATCTTATATATATTTCTTTTATCTCATATTTAATTATTAAATTGAATGAAACCAGATATTTTACTTGTCCAGAATATGGAAATTAAATAGTCTTTTATTAATTCCTTTTAATTGAGTCAGGATTTAGACGTGTTATAATAATGTCATATCTTTGTATTGAAGTTAAATCTCATCTAATTATCACTTTTATCTGTTCTGTATCTTCACCTTTAAATGAATGAAACCTTCAGACATTAATCCAGACGTCAGATCAGTGGTTTATTGATTATTTTTGATTATTTTTGGACTTTTCTTGGTCGTAACTCCACCCGGTTCCCGTCCTCAGGTCCAAGAGCTGGTTCTGGACAACTGTCGCTCCAGTGAAGGGAAGATCGAAGGCATCACGGCAGAGTTCTCCAACCTGGAGCTGCTCAGCCTCATCAACGTGGGTCTGACCAGCGTCGCTGACGTCCCCAAACTGGACAAACTCAAAAAGGTGAGCGAAACAAACGCACCCAGGCCCCCGAACAGAAACCAGGACACGGACCTGGACGTTCACGTCACAAATGAAAGTGTCACGAAATAAAACGAGTTTTTCTGTTAAAGCTGATTTATTTAGAATTAACCTGTGTGTGTGTGTGTGTGTGTGTGTGTCTGTGTGTGTGTGTGTCTGTGTGTGTGCGTGTGTGTGTGTGTCTGTGTGTGTGTGCGTGTGTGTTTGCAGCTGGAGCTGAGTGACAACAGGATATCAGGAGGTCTGGAGGTTCTGGCTGAGCGGCTGGTGAATCTAACGCACCTCAACCTCAGTGGGAACAAGTTCAAAGACATCAGCACCTTGGAGCCGCTGGTGGGTGGAGCCTCATTAACGCCTCGTTAACTAATTAACTCCTCCTCAACACCTCCTTAACTCATTAACGCCTCGTTAACTAATTAACGCCTCAACGAAGGAGTTAGTAGTTAAGGTGTTAAAGAGGAGTTAAGGGGGAGTTGAGAAGTTGAGGAATTAACTCATTAACTCCTCAACTTCCTCATTGACTAATTAATTCCTCGTTAACTCCTCTTCAACACCTCCTTAACTAATTAACTCCTCAACTCCTCGTTAACTCATTAACTCCTCGTTAACTCATTAACTCCTCCTTAACTTCCTCATTAACTAATTAACTCCTTAACTCGTTAACTCCTCAACTTCTCAACTCCCCCTTAACTCCTCCTTAACTAATTAACTCCTCATTAACTCCTCAACTCCTCATTAACTAATTAACTCCTCCTTAACTCCTCCTCAATGCCTCCTTAACTCGTTAACTCCTCAACTTCTCAACTCCCCCTTAACACCTCCTTAACTCTTAACACCTCCTTAACTCTTAACACCTCCTTAACTCTTAACACCTCCTTAACTCTTAACTCCTCCTTAACTAATTAACTCCTCGTTAACTCCTTGTTAACTCTTCCTTAACTCAACTCCTCGTTAACTCCTCGTTAAGAGAACCATGTTATTGGTCCTGTAGTTTCTGAAGTTGCAACACGTCACAGACTGTTAGAAACATGAGAAATATGAGTAAACAACAACCTAAATAAATAAAGATCAAAGTAAATGTTATAACTTCATGGTTGTTGTTGTTTTTCTTTCTGTTAAATCCTCTTTGGTTCCACTCTGAACAGAAAAAGCTGCCTCAGCTCAAGAGTCTGGACCTGTTCAACTGTGAGGTCACGAACCTGGCGGACTACAGGGAATCCATCTTTAAGCTCCTCCCCCAGCTCACCTACCTGGACGGATACGACATCGACGACTGCGAAGCCTCCGACTCGGACGGCGAGGGAGACGGCGTGGAGGACGAGGACGACGAAGGTCAGAGAGGACGGAGAATAAAAACTAGGAGGGGACGTTTGATTTATAGATCCTGACGCTGATTTACCTGCTTCCACAGAAGGAGAGTCAGAGGACTTTGAGGAGGAGGAGGAGGAGGAGGATGAAGAAGACGTCGTAGCCGGAGACGTCGACAGCGAGGACGACGACAGCGGAGACGAGGAGGTGGGTGAACGATTAACCTTTAAATAAATAACCTCAATATTCTACTTACTGTAACTCTAATGTCTTTACTGTAAAATGAAATCAAATGAATTGTATTATAACAGGAACTCTGGCGACTGATTTCTAGTTAAATCTACTGTAATAATCTTTATTTACTGTAACATTACTGTGTTTAACCCAGTAAATAACTGCAGGTGTGTGTTAAATCTAATAAACTTCTTTGATGATTATAACATTATTATAATAATATTTCTCTTCTCTCCAGGATGGAGAAGTAAATGGAGACGTTGACAGTGAAGATGATGATGATGACGAGGAAGATGAAGACGATGAAGGTCAGTAACAGAGCAGTATAATTAATATATATATATATATATATATATATAGATAGATAGATAGATAGATATTAAACTATTGTCTTATTGTATTGATGATGTGGATATTGATGATATATATATATATATATTGATGATATTTATTGATGATTTATTGATGATTTATTCATTTTTTTTTTTAACTCGTCCTCAGATGAAGACTCGTCTCCGACCAAAGGAGAGAAGAGGAAGAGGGACCCTGAGGATGAGGATGATGAAGATGATTATTAAGGACCCAGAGACGCTGCAAACCCCTCTGACCTGACCCCCCCCCCCCCCCCCCCATCAACGCTCGCCCCAACACACACACACTCTCTTCCTCCCACTGAGCCCTGACCAGCTCCTCAGACCAAACCACCTCTGTTAATTTATACTTCTCCTCTTCATCAACTCCGATATTCACTCGTTTTTCCACAAATTTAAATCGTCCTTTTTAAAAAAAACTTTACGAACATATGATCTAAGAACACGAACAACATTGTTTATTCTAAACCTCTAAAAGTTTTCTCAGTTGTTTGGAGACAAACAAACTCAGATTCTTATTTTCTGGCGTCTGTTCAGCGAAGCAGCTAAAATACATCAACTATTTTATATTAATATGAACATTATTCTCTACGATTTGTTGATAAAATTTCCTGTTGAATCAAACTTTATTAACTCTTTATGTAACAAACGGCAGCGATTCCTCACTATATATTTTTGCTTAATTAAATCCACTGAAGGAGATTAAAGGAGTAAATCTGAGGTTTGATGATTAATTAGAAGACGTCTGATTAAACATCAGCTGATGAATCTGATGATGAGTCTCTGGTGTTAAAGATGCGTCGTAGGAAAATCCTGTCTGACTTTTCTAAGAAAATAAAAATCACTTCAACGTCGTTGGTGAAGAGATAAAACGCACAATATGGAATTTTTATCTGTAAATGATGTTTTTGGCTCAAATTTCCGTCATCGGCGCCGTCCCTCTGTTTGTTTTCTTTCTCCAAGTCTCCAAATTCCTACTCTGCTACCAGCAAGTAAACGCATCCCCAGGTGTAAACACCTTTAAATTCAAGCTGTTTGTTTTTTATTTTAAATCATAAAAAGCTGAAGGTTAAATTCCTCTTTTCAGTCGTGGATTTAGTTTTTTCGGGGCTCGTTGGGAGGTAGCCACGCCCCCTCGTCTGTGACATCATCACCCTGGGACTGACGCGGTTGTGATGTCGCACCTCCCTTCCACACAAACAGAAACCCCTTCTTTCCATTCGTGGAGGCCGAGCGTGCTCAGGGCAAACTGTGTTCTCTCTTTTTTGCCAACAAGAGCTTTTTAAAAGAAATATTTTTTCAGAGAAATTGTTTTTTTTGTTTATTTTTGTTTATTTTGTATGGTTGTCCGGGACATTTTGTCTCTTCTCTCTCTTCTCCCCTTCTCTCTGCCTCTTTCTCTTTCTGCTCTGTAGAGTTCAGCGTAGGTTGAGGTTGTGTATTTTTTTTTTTTTACTTTCTGTAAGTTAAAGGAAAAAAAACAACAAAAAAATACAAAAATGGACGTTTGTAAATAAAATCTTAACATTTTGCTCCTGGCGTCTTTTCTCTCCACATCTGTCTCATCAAGATTCCACAGGAGCCGCATCAATTATTAGATCAATTACTAGATAAATTATTAGTTATTGGATCAATTATTAGTTATGAGATCAGTTATTTGATGAGTTATATCAATTATTGTATTAGTTACTTGATCAATAGTTATTAAAGCAGTTCTATCTATATTATATCAGTTAAATCGATTATGTAAATAAATTATTTACACAAACAGGAGTTGAACTTCACAGCTGTTGTTGTTTATCAGTTTATTTTTTACATTAATTCCTGTTTTTGGAGTTTTTCTCGTCTAGTTTCTGGTGTTTTTCTTCTCCAGCTCCAGCTGAGCGATTCTCACCTGCAGAAACACGGACGAGTCCTTTAAATCCTGTAAATCTGTGTTAATTATCATTAATTGTCAGCAGCAGGTCAGTACTGATTATCATTAATTAGCAGCAGCAGGTCAGTACTGATTATCATTAATTAGCAGCAGGTCGGTACTGATTATCATTAATTAGCAGCAGGTCAGTACTGATTATCATTAATTAGCAGCAGCAGGTCGGTACTGATTATCATTAATTAGCAGCAGGTCAGTACTGATTATCATTAATTAGCAGCAGCAGGTCGGTACTGATTATCATTAATTAGCAGCAGGTCGGTACTGATTATCATTAATTAGCAGCAGGTCTGTACTGACGTCTTTCTGGTGCAGTTGTTCTCTCAGGCCTCTGATCTCGTCCTGCTGCCGATAAAACGCCTGAAGCAGCTGCAACAAAACGGAGAAGAACGGTGACGAAAGGCCTTTTACTCAAACAGAGAAGGGTCGAGGGTTGATGCCGTGACCTTTCACCTCTCTCTCGGAGGTGGGCGGCGGCCTCTCGGCGGGTTCGCAGCAGTGCGGCGTGCAGCCGTCCGACATCACAGGAAGCTGCGTCTCATCCGGCTGCCAACCAGACAGGTCGCTGAGCTCCAGAGGATATTTAGCGTCCTGGTAGGACAGCTGCTCCCTGAGGAACGCCTGGGAGATACACAACCAGATGTTACCACCATAAAAACATCTGGATCCACATGATATCCACAGCTGCTCCCTGAGGAACGCCTGGGAGATATAAAACCAGATGTTACCACCACAAAACATCTGGATCCACATGATACCCACAGCTGCTCCCTGAGGAACGCCTGGGAGATATAAAACCAGATGTTACCACCACAAAACATCTGGATCCACATGATACCCACAGCTGCTCCCTGAGGAACGCCTGGGAGATATAAAACCAGATGTTACCACCACAAAACATCTGGATCCACATGATACCCACAGCTGCTCCCTGAGGAACACCTGGGAGATATAAAACCAGATGTTACCACCACAAAACATCTGGATCCACATCATACCCACAGCTGCTCCCTGAGGAACGCCTGGGAGATATAAAACCAGATGTTACCGCCACAAAACATCTGGATCCACATCATACCCACAGCTGCTCCCTGAGGAACACCTGGTAGAGACAGAACCAGATCAGCAGGTGTTCTACCTCCTCCATGAAGTCCAGCTGTGCTCCCGGCAGCGATCGAACAGCTGGACACATCTGGAACCAGCTGAGCTGCCTCAGCAGCTGCTTCTCTGCCGGGGATTCTGGGTAAGGGTTGGCCACCCGGGGCCCGGGGTTCAGGGACATCAGCAGGGGACCTGGAGACGGGTGAGGGGAAACAGGAAGTGCCGCTGAGGGAAACAGGAAGTGCTGCAGATGTTGTTGATCCAGATGTGACTGACCTCTGTTGACCCCTGACAGCCACTCCTGAGCCGTCATGGCCGACCGGTTCCCTGCCGTCAGAGGGTAGAGGTCCTCCTGGAAAACTCCAGACTGGAGGGACAGTTCATCTCAGCTCAGTTATTGATTAACCTGTTAATTAATCAGTGATTTATTAATTGACCTGTTAATTAATCAATGATTTCCTAACGAGCTTCACCTCCTTCCTCGGGACGATCATGGACAGCGGCTCCACCAGATCTTTGATGGCGATCAGACGGTAAAACCGATAAACTTCACAGGACCTGACGTCCAGGCCGCGCTTTGGCATCACCCCTGATACACACACACACACACACACACACACACACACACACACACACACACACACAGAAACAGAGCAGCCTTCATCAGAAGTCAGTGTGTAGAGTGGGAGTCTTCATAATGAACACAGGTTAGTTCCACTGCTTTATTTCATTAATATTCATTACACTGTATAACATTAGCTTAGTACCTGGAGAGGTACTTAGTCCAAATTTATGAAGATAACATTAATTTTGTTATATTTTACGTTTTTTATATATATTAAATAAATATATATTTTATATGTTTATATATATATATATATATATATATGTATAATGTTTAATTGTGCCTCACCCAGTCCTTTCTGTGGCAGCAGAGACCTGAACTCTGTCAGGAAGCTGATGAACGGCTTCTCAGCTCTCAGCTCGTAGTATCTGATGTTCCCGTCTCCCTACGGCACACAAACGCACCGCTTCAGATGACCTCTGACCTATCTCTGAGCCCTGGCCTCTGACCCCTGACCTTTGACTGCTGGTTGTATGTAATGTATCAGTAACAGTACTTTTATTTTTAAAGAAGTTTGTTTGAACTTGGGTTCTGTGTGTGTGTGTGTGTGTGTGTGTGTGTGTGTGTGTGTGTGTGTGTGTGTGTGTGTGTGTGTGTGTGTGTGTGTGTGTGAGACCTTCCCAGCCAGGTACAGCATGTGTGTGTCTGGGTCGTAGAAGGGGAAGAGGACTCCTGCTGACCCGTCCAGATCCTCCTCATACAGAGGCTCCGATAGGTCGTCCTGCACACACACACACACACACACACACACACACACACACACACACACACACACACACACACACACACACACACACACACACACACACAGTTTTACTGACGCTGTCCATGTATTTGACATCTAACTAATAAGAGAAAACAAAGCATGAAATGTGTGTATATTATATGTGAATATATTATGTACAGATAGTATAAATAAAGGTCTATATAAATAATAATATATACATCCATGTTGTACAGGTTTATGGAATAAACTATAGAAAATAAATACAGATATTGACACATAGTTTTCCTTATTTGAAGTTAGTTTTATTAATTTTAGATCATTTAATGAGTTGTTGTTTTTTTATAAATGACTGCTGCAGTTCCTACATCCACCAGCAGAGGTCACCAGAGGTCACCAGAGGTCACCACAGGTCACCACAGGTCACCAGAGGTCACCACAGGTCACCACAGGCCTTCACTGAAGAAACTTCACTTTTCTTAAATCCTGATTAAATGGCCTGACTCTCATACATTAAATGATGATTAAAACAGTTGGTGATTAATGTGAGAGTTGGATCTAATGTATTAATTGACTATACTACAGAATAAAGTAAAGAATAAATGTAAATGTGTTGAGTTTGTGACTCACAGGATCCCAGAGAACCAGCTGTCTGTGGTTCCAGGGAGAAAAACCAGTGGATAACAACATCTTCAACCCGTTGATGTATAAAACCTTGTTGGCTCGGTGGGATTTACTGCTGGAGACCTGCAGAAAACACATTAATACACCATAATATACAGTAATACACAGTAATACACACAATAACCACATAATAACCAGTCTTTGTGAATCTGGACCTGGAGAATCTTCCCTGTGCGTGGGTCCAGGACTCGGACTCTCCGGTCCCTGGAGGTCACGGCCAGTCTGGATCCGTCGCTGTTGAAGCTGACGGACAGCAGCAGCGTCTCTGAGGGGAACCGCTGGTAGACCGGCCTCAGGACCACCCGGACCGGGATCCGCAGAACGGAACCCTCCTGGGACACGTCCCACAGCAGCACCTGAAACACCAGGACCACAGGACCTTCACCAGGACCACATGACCTTTACCAGGACCACATGACCTTCATCAGGACCACATGACCTTCATTATCAGGACCACAGGACCTTCACCAGGACCACATGACCTTCACCAGGACCACATGACCTTCATCAGGACCACATGACCTTCATTATCAGGACCACAGGACCTTCATCAGGACCACAGGACCTTCACCAGGACCACATGACCTTCACCAGGACCACATGACCTTCATTATCAGGACCACAGGACCTTCACCAGGACCACATGACCTTCATCAGGACCACATGACCTTCATTATCAGGACCACAGGACCTTTACCAGGACCACATGACCTTCATCAGGACCACATGACCTTCATTATCAGGACCACAGGACCTTTACCAGGACCACAGGACCTTTACCAGGACCACATGACCTTCATCAGGACCACATGACCTTCACCAGGACCACATGACCTTCACCAGGACCACAGGACCTTCACCAGGACCACATGACCTTCACCAGGACCACAGGACCTTCACCAGGACCACATGACCTTCAGCAGGACCACAGGACCTTCAACAGGACCACAGGACCTTCACCAGGACCACAGGACCTTCATGATGGTTATATCATAACTTTTCTTATTTTTTTGATTTTGGTCAATTTAAACTTGTTATGTAACCTAAATATAAAATAAAACTTTCTTAAAAACAAATAGAATATAAAAATATGAGATAAAAGACATAAATGTTAGATAAAAAGGTAAAAAATTAGATAATAAGACAAAAAATATGAGATAAAGGACAAATATAAAATAAAAGGCAAAAATATGAGATAAACAGGGAAAAATATTAGATAAAAGTCATAAAAATATAAGATAAAATGCAGAAATATTGCAGCACCTGAAACACCAGGACCACAGGACCTTCACCAGGACCACATGACCTTTACCAGGACCACATGACCTTCATCAGGACCACATGACCTTCATTATCAGGACCTTCACCAGGACCACATGACCTTCACCAGGACCACATGACCTTCATCAGGACCCCATGACCTTCATTATCAGGACCACAGGACCTTCACCAGGACCACATGACCTTCACCAGGACCACATGACCTTCATCAGGACCACATGACCTTCATTATCAGGACCACAGGACCTTCATCAGGACCACAGGACCTTCACCAGGACCACATGACCTTCACCAGGACCACATGACCTTCATTATCAGGACCACAGGACCTTCACCAGGACCACATGACCTTCATCAGGACCACATGACCTTCATTATCAGGACCACAGGACCTTTACCAGGACCACATGACCTTCATCAGGACCACATGACCTTCATTATCAGGACCACAGGACCTTTACCAGGACCACAGGACCTTTACCAGGACCACATGACCTTCATCAGGACCACATGACCTTCACCAGGACCACATGACCTTCACCAGGACCACAGGACCTTCACCAGGACCACATGACCTTCACCAGGACCACAGGACCTTCACCAGGACCACATGACCTTCAGCAGGACCACAGGACCTTCAACAGGACCACAGGACCTTCACCAGGACCACAGGACCTTCATGATGGTTATATCATAACTTTTCTTATTTTTTTGATTTTGGTCAATTTAAACTTGTTATGTAACCTAAATATAAAATAAAACTTTCTTAAAAACAAATAGAATATAAAAATATGAGATAAAAGACATAAATGTTAGATAAAAAGGTAAAAAATTAGATAATAAGACAAAAAATATGAGATAAAGGACAAATATAAAATAAAAGGCAAAAATATGAGATAAACAGGGAAAAAATTAGATAAAAGTCATAAAAATATAAGATAAAATGCAGAAATATTAGTAAAAATATCAAAGTATTAGATAAAAAAGGCCAACGTGAGATAAAAAGACATAAATATGATAAAAGGCAAAAATAAAAAAATGTCAAGCTATTAAATCTTGTTTAGTTTGAATCATTTCATCTTGTTGCCTTTAAGTTAATTCATGAGTTTATAGTTATAAAACTAAATGTTTAATGCCTCATCATGTTGTTAAACTATAATATAATAATAATATAATAATATAATATATGGCTATAGTAAAATTGAATATGAATATATTATAATGTCATATATTGTAATGTAATATATATGCGTTGTCACTGACCAATCAGGCTCTGACCTTGTAGTCGTAGGCGGAGCTTAGCAGCAGGTTCTCAGCGGTTGGATGCCACTCGATAAGCCCCACCCTCCTGGAGTGACCAATCAGAGTCTTCCTGGCCTGGGTCAGGTTCTGCTGGACGCCACAGACCGGGATGTCCCAGATCTTCACCTGGACACACACACACACACACACACACACACACGCAGTTTATCCACAAATACTCGTTTTTGGCAGAATTTCTGTCCAATATTCAGTGAAACTATGAGATAAAAAGTAAAAAATACTTGAAAAAAGCTGAATTATCTGCCTGTGGAATCAAATAATTCATGTTAATTCTAATATATTATTGGAGTAATTGTACAAAAACACAGTATTTTCACTTTTTGCAGTGTGTCAGCACCTCAAATCCAAACCCCCTCACACACACACACACACACACACACACACACACACACACACACACACACACACACACAGGTGCGTACGGTGCAGTCCTCTGAGCAGGAGGCGATGCAGTGGTCATTGAACGGGTTCCACTTGACGTCCAGGACTCTGCTGCTGTGTCCACACACCCTGGGGTGCTGAGGGTCCACCCGTCCTGTCTGACACCCAGAAGAGGACGATCATTGCAAACATGACAAGTTACTTACATTTACTTCACTTTTTAGCTTTTTATCTCATGTTTTTAGCCTTTTTAATCTCTTTATCGTATATTTTCTTCTTTTTACCTCATATTTATCTCATATTTTCATGTTCATTTTATATTCTCATCTTTTTATCTGTTTTTTTAACCTTTTATCTCAAATTTGGCCTTTTTATCTTATATTTTTTTCATCCTTTAATGTCATATTTACTTTTACTTTTTATCTCATATTTTTTATCTTTTTATTTCATATTTTTATCTTTTTATCTAATATTTTAATATTTTTATTTAATATTTTATTTTTTAAATCTTATATTTTAATGTTTTATCTTATATCTTTTTATCTAAGTCAAAATGATAAATAACAACATAAAAGTCAAATATATGAGATAAAAAGACAAAAACTATAAATAAAGACACATTTTTTATCTTAAAAAGCAAAATGACGCCACTGGAATCAAATAATTCTACTCATTGTTGGACTAATTATACCAAAAATAAGATGTTTTCACACATTTCTTGCAGTGTAATGATTATTATTATTATTATTGTTATTGTTATTATTATTATTATTATTGTTATGTATGATTCACTCATTGTGTCATAATACAACAACTGATTGTATTTGTCAGATCTTTTAAAGTTCAGCAGCAGTAAAATGGTGAAAACTACAAACATGGTGGATGGGCAGAACCAAGAAGGAGCCGCCGCCGGAGCATTCGGTTACCACGGCGATGAAGCAGGGGTTGGCTGAGCAGTAATGGTTGTCATGGACACTGCGTGTGATTGGCACCCCGTCATAGCTGTGGTTTCTGCTGCCCGACTTCCCCAAAACGTGACGGAACTTAGAGCAGCCACGCCACGACATCTGGGGGAGGGGCAGAGAGGGTGTGAGAGGGTGTGTGTGTGTGTGTGAGTGTGTGTGTGTGTGTGTGTGAGTGTGTGTGTGTGTGTGTGTGTGTCATAATCTCATAATAATGTTGTGGAAATTCAGCGACGTATTCTCTGGTCTAATCAATAATGCAGCCAGCTGTCATTATTGGCTTTGATAATCCTATCAATAATAAATCTTTAATAACTTTTCAATCATTCATCCACACACACACACACACACACACACAAACACACACACACACACACACACACACACACCCTAATAAATCCTTCGCCCAGGACAGTTTGCTTGTCTCATTAAATATTCATGAGTTACATACAAACTCCCTGTGGTTACAAATTCCTTCTGACCTTTGACCTTTACTGGCAGGAGGAGATCAGCTTACTGCAGAGAGAAGAAGAAGAAGAATGAAGGAAAGAGGAGAAGAAGAAAGGGAAGGAGATGAGGGTAGTGTTGTAGAGAAGACAGAAACACCTTCCACAAATTAAATCTGATCAGGTGATTTAGACGTTTCCATACAATTAGATTAAATTGACTAAAATCAAGAATAAAATGTAGAAATCAGCCAATGTATTATAATAATTATGGACATTGGACTGATGGACCAAACATGATATCTTCACCTGCTAAGATTTTTGGCAAATTGGTTTTATAAAAAAATAAAATCTCAGTTTTCCTTTAGTTTTTTCTGGTAATTTCAGTTAGAGCATCTTTTTGTCTGTTGTCTGTTTCTATTAGTAGTTTTATAGATGTTATAATATTT
Source organism: Lepturacanthus savala (assembly GCA_030544235.1). Lineage (NCBI taxonomy): Eukaryota > Metazoa > Chordata > Actinopteri > Scombriformes > Trichiuridae > Lepturacanthus > Lepturacanthus savala. The sequence continues at coordinate 22,480,183 of CM060483.1, forward strand.
AAATCAAATTTTAAGTCATATTTTAATTTTTTATCCCATGTTTTTAGATTTTCTTCTCACATTTTGACATTTTATCTTATTTTTTTTTTATTTTTATCTCATATGTTTCATTTAATATTTTTTTAAATCTTTTAATCTAATATTTTTTTCATATTTCAAGTTTTTACCTCGTTTAAAACAAATTAATCTCATATTTTAACTTTTTTTTTAATCTTATATCTCCTATTTTTATCTTTTCATCGAATTTTTAAAAATCTTTTAATCTCATATTTTTTGTCATTTTTCATTTTGTATGCCAAACATTTAGCCTAATGTACGGGTGTCCATGAATTGAATGTATTAGGTTAATATGTTTAATTAAGTTTTAAAGTAATAAACTTAGTAAAATCAGCTGTAGTTGATTAACAGCTGTTTAGGTTGCCGGTGGCTGTAAAAACTGACAGCCTGTGCGTGTCCGTGAATGCATCACGTCGTCTAACTCGTTAACGTCGATGTGATTTTTGATTAAATATCTGCTGTTCGTTGATTGGAACAGAAACACGAACTAAGACGGAATTTTAACCATTTTTTGGTGAAGAAGAAGACGAAGACGTTTTAAAATGAGACGGTGATATGTTTAAACTCCTTTAATTTCTTCTTGGGACTCATTTATTCGGATAAAGTTCCCACAAAATGGACGACAGGAAACTGAGCTGCAGCCATAGCAACAGGTGAGCTATATTATTATATCTATTTTCTTCCGTAAAAAGTTTGTCTCGCTTCTCCTCCTATGGTTTTGAGAAAACCCCAACAATAGTTCTATCAAATCGACCGGAATGGTGTGGAATGACTTTTATCAGATTCCCGTTACTATGGCGACGTAGTCGCCATTTTTGTTCGGAATTTTGGCGCCATTCATTCCGGATGGGAGTGGGTGGGTGATGTCATCGTTAGAGTGTAGAGGGAGAGAAAATAGCTCTGAAAAATAAATTTATAAATTGCCAGAGTAGCCACAATTTTAACCGCACATCAATAACTTTTATATCAAAACGTAGGCATGACTGTCCTGGTCGATAAAATACCACTATCCAAGCTGAGAGTTCTACGGTTTTGTCGCTACGAGCCTCCAAACACAGCTTGGTCCATCTTTTGCTCCCATTCAGTCCCATATTAAATTTGAAAATCCTCAATTTTCAAAATCTTCCTACTTTTTAAACTGCTCCTGTCCGCACATTTTTCGAGTTACAGGAATAAAAATTATATCAGTATGACTGGGGGAAGGCCTGCTCTCAGAAAATATGATCATTTTGTCAACATCTTTTACGGTTTTCGAATTATGTTTTGTTTTGTTCGGCGTGTGTTCCAACCAGAGGTAGCCTTTCTGCCTGCCCAGATTTCGTCGGTTAGTCATGAATTCAAATGTAGCAGAGCAGTTAGTCACCATGGTAACGGCCCAGCTGCTGGAGAAAGCTGCTCAGCAACTCAGCTGAAAGCTGATTGGCTCATCATGTCAGGCTGAAAGCTGATTGGCTGAATGGTTTTCATCAATAACTTTGGATCTAAAGCTCCTACAACCATATAACTTGGTGGAGGTCATGTTGAACCAATCAAACTGATTCCATTGTATTGGGGCCCCCAATACTCATGTTGAAGGCAGAAATGGCTTTAAAAGACTTTATAAAAGACTATTATTATGTAATATTATGACATTTCTAGATGTTTGAACCTTATATGTGAGTTTTTTTTTTTTATAAATCTGACACTGTAGAAAAATAATTGTGAAAATCAATGTTGCTGCCAATCATTATAATAAGAAATACTCAATGAAATGTATTTCATGGCCAATATTATTATTATTATTTGATAAAAACCTGGGGTTATGTAAAGACACTGGCTTTTAAAGGGTTAAGACCCTGCAAATTATAATGAATATTTGATATGCATGTTTCAGGCTGAGGTAGATTTAAAAGACTCATTTAAGGAACCGAGACGACAATTCTAAATAATAATTTGAACCCAAACATGACCTGAACACAGCGTGTCACCATAAAACAACATTCATGCCTGGATAAATAAAATGTTGATATTCTCACCCGATTAAAATAATGGACTAAGTCATTTTTTCAACAAAAAAACTTTATGAAAATCAGAGAATCTTATGTTAGTAGTAATGTTGTGAAGTCACTTCTGTAAAATTAAAGAATAAAGTGACAATTTCTGAACATTCTAGTATGACTTTAATCAACTTTAACCTGGTTTAAACTGTCCTTTTATTCCATAGTGAAACTCTAAACTTACATTAACCTGGAGTTAAATTAAACGTCAGCTCCTTTTTCATCACTTTCTCTTCTTTGTCTGTTTTTTATTGAACGTAACTCATCTCCAACGTCCAGTTTTAACTTTTCATGACACATGTTTAATGGACTGGAGATTATTAAAGTAGAACTTGTGAAATTTTAATTAAATTCCTATAAAACATCAAAGCCTTTATCACTCATCATCACCAGTAGAGATCCATTCATGATTCCATCATGAAAGCTGGTAAATTGTCATTTTATTCAGTTTTTTGCCAAAAAAACATTGACTTTGATGAAAAATAAACCGTCCATTGTCCTTTAGGACATAAAGAGTCTGATCCTTGATGTGGCAGCATCAAGAGATGATTTAGGACTAAAACATTATTGTGATGATGTGATTTAGATTTTTTTTTCTCTCCCTCTGAATCACGGCTCCATCTCACTGCAGGTTTTCCTCACACAAACACCCAGTTTGTCCAGAGCAATGACTCCACTTATAAAATATGATAATAATTAATAATGATAATACACTGGACTCCCTTGGAGCTTTTCTGGGGATTCAAAGATGCTATATAAGGAAGGAAGAAAAGAAACTAGCCAGAACAGGAAGGTAACGTGTTAGCAGGTGGAGTTTGAACAGGAGGATTTTAACAAACTCCATTAACTTAAGTTGCCTCCAGGTTTGAGGTTCTGATCGTGTATTAAAACATCTCAGCAGCTTTTATCAAACATCCTTCTCCAGCTCTCTGACTCTGATTCTCTGACTCTGGACTTTTAATAAAATAAAAAAAACACAGTTTATAAAGTGGATAAGAGAAGGTGTTCTTACCTTAGATACAGTCATGTAGGAATCAGTGGAACTAACCTGTGTTCATTATGAAGACTCCCACTCTACACACTGACTTCTGATGAAGGCTGTTCTGTTTCTGTGTGTGTGTGACTGTGTGTGACTGTGTGTGTGTGTGACTGTGTGACTGTGTGTGTGTGTGTGTGTGTGTGTGTGTGTGTGTGTGTGTGCTCACTCCTGATCCATGACATTCAGCCGTCCACATTAGACGAGCAGTTTATGCACGGCTGCATGCACACAAACACCCGCTCCATCCGATACTATGGACACACACACACACACACACACACACACACACACCACAAAGAAGCTGTTACTCATCCAGCTAAGTCAGTATTAACATCTGTTGAAATCTGAATCTGATTAATCCGTTTTTCATCCTTGAATTTAGTAAATCTTGATAAACTGTTGATTCTATATTTACAAAAACAACCTTTTTGCTCTTATTAGAATTTGCAGTGTAACAGCAGCATTAAACTCTAATAACTAAACTTTAATGTTATCACACACACGTTTAGACTTAATACAAACAACAGTAACTAGAGAAAGTTGAGAGAAGAGTCGTGTATTAACCTCCTCAATAAACCCACTGACAGCAGCATAAATGAAGGAACTTGATGCTCACACTATCAAAATAAACAGCTGAGGAGGAACAGAATAATGAAGAATGAAGTAAAGATGAGGATGTCAGAGTCACTTCAGCAGTTTAAATCCAGATCTCATTTTCCTGAGATTGAGAGAGAAAGGGTCTGTTTCCATCTTCAAATTACAACCTATGAGAAATGAATTAACATGCAGAGACCTGGATACTATATATTTCTAACCTCGGGTCATATTTTTGACTTTTTGCCTCATAATTATGACTTTTTTCTTTAATGTTTTGGACTTGACTCAATTTTTCTGTACATTTATTAAATCTTTTTTTTCACACATACATTTATACATGTCATTTACACATTTTAGAAATGGCTTGATTAATTTTTACAAATAGAAGATTATATATTTACACATTTATCTTCAAATGCACATCTACTTGTAATAAACAAAATACCACTTACAAAGCAAAAATGTGTATATGTGTGAAACTAAAACACATGTGAAGCTACAATGAAATTGTGCACATTCAGATAATATTAAAACAAATTGATGTCCAGTATAAATATACAGGAGTGATTTATTGATATTTTACAGAAGATCTTTTTTTCTTTTACATAAAATCTACATCTGACTCCAGTCCAACTGGAGAGGGGACAGATATTTATTACAAAAATATAAAATAAATAAAAACAACTTTGGCAGTATGAACTGTAATAATAAAACAATGATTACAGCAAAGAAATAATAATTACAGACAGTGAAGCAGAGGGTTTAACTGAGCAGGAGGAGTTGTAGCCTTAATTAGTGGCTGTGACTGAGTCCTTGTTTGGACCGTGTGTGCGGTTCTCCATAAACCACTGGGAATCTCATCTTCCTCCTCATTAGGGTCACATGGTCTGCTGGAGCCAATCCCAGCGCGTTACGGCGAGAGGCAGGGATACACCCCAGATGGTCTCCACCTGCGACCTTCTTGCTGTGAGACAACAGCACTAACCCCTGCACCACCGTGTCGCCCCCCACTGGGAATCATTGTGGTGAATCCTCAGGCTCCTGTGGTCTCAGTCTCAGCGTTCTGTGGAGGTTTGATACAGACAAACTCAAAACTAAATCCAAAAGACATGCAGCAAGACATGAAAGGCAAGTTAGATCCTATCAATTAAAACTATTGAGTATTAAAATCAATTAATACTATTGATGAGTATAAAATGGGTGAAAGGGCTCCTCTGACTGATATTCTTCTTCTTCTTATTCTCTCTGTCATCATTAGATTAATAATCTGAAGCTTCAGTGTTTAGCAGCATGTTACTGTTGTAGCTGCTGGAGGTGGAGTTAGTTTAACTACTTTATATTCACTTAGCTAGTTTAGTCCAGTGGTTCACAACCTAGGGGTCAGGCCCCTCCAAAGGGTCAGCAGATAAATGTGAGGGGTCCTGAGATTATCACTGGGAGAGGACATAAATACATATAAAATACAGGAATATTTGGGAATAATAATGGATCGTTTTACTTTTTCTGCCTCCGGTTTGATTTTGAATGTTTGATTTAAATTTAACTCACTGACAAGAAAAAGTTAAATATACCATTGAAATACAGTGAAGTAGAAGTATTAACTAGAATTAAATGGCAACTCTAATTAGTAATTTACAGCACAGTACATCAGTTGAGAATATTAAGAAATTTAAGAAAATAAAATAAATATAAAACACATTTTCTCTTAGTGTGGCCCTAATACACCATCATAAGAATCAATATAAAAACAGTTTATATTAATTATATCTCTGCTGTCATAGATGTCTGTATGCTAAAGTTGTAATAGTATAAAATCTTCAGTTAATGTTGTTGATAATTACTCAACATTAACAAACACTTCAAATGTCTTTATATCTGCTATTAACTACAGGTGTATGTATTTGTTCTTACAGGTGTGTGTTAAAGTGTTATTTAATATTTATTAACCATGTTAACTCCTTTTAAATTCTGAATAATAAAGACTTCTCTGTGTTCTGGAGAATCTACTGCAAAACATTAAAATATATGAATCTAGAATCATTTAATCAGGAAAAGAAGTGAAGATGAAGACTCACTAGGATTTGGTTCATCACTGGTTGTGATCGTGTTTCAAAACACAATGATCTCCACTTCCTCTGAGGTAAAAATAGACAAAACATGTCACAACATCTTTAATTAGGTTGAGTTATTAACTAACTTAAACCTCTGTTGTCATTACTGAATTAAAACAATGAAATGAAAAAAATACAGAGATTTCTTTAAAAGCATCAGCTAATATGGGGAGGAAATTAAGTTAGACAGCAATTCACAGACGATGAATCCAAACTTATCAAACTAAGAACTTCTCCCTCATCCCCTGAACAAAGATGAGCTGCTTCATGCTGGCCTCCACCTGCACAACATTCAAATCAGCATTTCATGAGGAAACTTAAGACTCACGAGAATTTGCTGCATCACATGAATGAATGGATCTTCTACTCGTTCCTTGGTACTTCTGGAACCACTGTTGAGATAATGGAAGTTGGTCTTTAGACAGACAGAACACTGCAGAACCCAAATTACATTCAGTGTCAATGTTTTGTCATATTGTTTCTACAATATCTGTGAATAGTGACTACAGTATAGTGGAGGTGACAGAACGTAAAGGTTTGGTGAAGATCTAGTTATTTGTGGCTGTTTTTAGGTGAAGCTGAGCTACTCTGTTGTTCAGGGCTCTGAGACGAAGGTTGCAGCTCTCAGGTGATCACATGATTGACCACAGGAAGGAAAGGGATTGACAGTATATCTGCTTTAGTGTACATCATGTTACACTCCTCTCTCTGTGTGATTTGTCCTTAGAGGCCACCGTATCAAACATGATGATAAGCTACAGCAAGAACTACAACTAGACTGCAGCATGAGGAGTTTTGTCTGCATTTGCTGCTGAAAGCATCAAGTCTAATGTAGAGTTAAAGTCCTCACAAGTACAAGCAACTCTAATTAGTCATTTACAGCACAGTACTTCAGTTAATGTAGATACTGTTCATTGCCACCATTGGATTTAGTCACTTTTTAAATTTCTATTTTAATCATTTAGAGTTAGAGTCCTTACAACTTACCAACAATGAGTTGAACATTGCAGCTGATTGTCAGAGGTCCATAACTGAGAGAGCAGGTGTAGGTTCCACTATCATCTGTCTCCACTGATGGGATTCTCAATCTAAGGAATCCTCTGTCTAGTCCTGTTTCATCCATAGTTGCTCTGCCTATTAATCGACCTGCTTGATCATTTAAATCTATCTGTCCACCTCTGTAAAGGACTTTCTCTGAATCATTGAATTTCCATGTAACAGTCTTTCTTCTCACATCACGTCCATCATGAAGGCTGCAGGACAGAGTAACGTCCTGTCCAACTGCTGCTGTAACCGGCTCAGATGGATGAATGAAGTGAGGACGCTCTGTAACAACAGATAAAAAAATCCTTCAATACAAACAGTCAGAGATCAGATCCTACCTGTTTGGTGTCAGGTAAAAATCAATAAAACTATGTGTGTTTAATGTGTTTAATGAGAAGGTATTATTCTTCTTATTATTATTTTCATATGAATTGTCAAATCTAAATTAAAGAAGTACATTCAACACATTAGTAGTAGCTGTGTTGGTTAATATCAAGGACTGAGACTGACATCCGTTTATCCATAATTACCTTCACCAAGGAGGTTATGTGTCTGTTAGTAAGATAACTCAAAAAGTTCAGGCTGGATTTTCATCAAACCTTCAAAGAATGTTGTTCATGAAATGGGATGAAATCCTTATTTGTTGTTTAGGAATATTGTGGTAAATGGATCATCAAACAGGTGACATTGGTTGGTGCCACCTGGTGGTGATATCTGGAACCTGCATAGTTTGGTCATATTCTTGGTGGAGGTCTGCTGGTCTGATTTTCTAGTTTTGTCATGTTTTACATGTATAATGTTTCAATCAGGTCTATTCTGTTGTAGATAGAAATATTACACATTTAATCATATTCAAACAACAAAATTGACTTATAACAATTTTTAACATCAGCAAAAGGGAAACAGGAATAAGTCACTTACTCCTCCACCAGATTCCTACAGCGAGAACAGCAACAACAAGAACAAAGACTCCAACAACAACTCCACGAATAACTCTACGAATAACTCCACCAACAACTCCACCAACAACTCCATCAGTTATTTTCTCATCTTCATTTGTATCTGGAAGAATAGAAGAGAAGCTGAGTTGAGTCGGGGAATTAAAGCTGCTGCAGGTTTTATTGTTTACAAGGGAACTGTTTGTTAAACTGTTTAATGAGCTACAGAACTTTCTCTACAAACCATGATCACACTTTATAAACAGATTCTTACTGTGCTGTTCAGACATTTGTCTTCATCTACTGAAGGAATTCTTTCATTATGAAAACCAGGTGCTGACTATAAGAAGCTGTTTCAGCAAACAAATTATTTACACTCAAAAAAGAGATGAAACAAAATGAACAACTGCAAATAATCAGATTTTTTCCATAACCACTGTGAAGTTACAGCACTTACCCACAGAACCAGGCTTGTCTTCAGTATTTCTATCAGAGGAGACTTTTAAAACTGCAGTGACACATTACTTTACTGGACTGATAAAAACTTACAGATAGAAATCTAATGAGATGAACTGCTGAGCTGTAAATAAAAGCTGCAGCAACATGAATATTCTCCAGTCCACTGGGCAGAGGTTTAAGGTGATGATGGAGTGAGAAGATCAGTTTGGTGGTTGGTACAGGTTCACTTAGAAACAACAGATGATTATCAACAGGGAGAATATTGAAGTCGTAGATGACTATGAAAGTAGTCACTACTGTTTTTAGCTCAGATCACGTGTCTGACACCAGTTGAACCTGTTCACCCATACATGGTGTATTTATTATTATGGTTAAACGTTCCAGTGAAGAATGTGAGTGTGTCAGTGTGAATATCAAAGTTTTTCTTGTTGGTGGTTTTCAGTAGAATATGTGAATGACATTGATCATGATGAACCTGTTCAGACCTCTAACCTAGTTCAGTCAGTCAGTTGTTTTTGAGCACATGGTGCTGGATGAAGACGTTATACTGTTGAAAAGACAATAGACATTTATTTATAAAATCTAGGACCACTGTATCAAACATGTAGAGTTAGAGTCCTGATGACTTACCAACAGTGAGATCAACATTACAGCTGACAGGAGGCTGACGTCCATCTCTTAAAGAGCAGGTGTAGGTTCCATCATCAGTTGTCTTAACTGAGGAGATTTTCACTATGAGGATCCCTCTGTCTAGGTCATTTCTATCAATAGATGCTCTGCCTCTGAATTGTTCATCTTGATCATCATGAGCTAACTGTTTCCTTCTGTAAACAACTACGTCGTGTGAACCATTGAATTTCCACCAAACTATTTGGTTTATTGTCACATCACGTCCATCAGGAAGGTGACAGGGTAAAGTAACGTCTTCTCCAACTGTTGCTGTGACCTGATCAGATGGACAAATGATGGGAGGTCTGTCTGTAACAACAAATACAAAATCTATTAATACAAACAGTCACATGTCATAAAACAGAAGAGTCATAAACATTCCTAATAAAGTAGATAACATAATAATAATAAATATTATTATATATCACTTCCATACATTAAAACAACCAATCACAGAGCTTCATAAAAAAGCACAAAGGATTTAATACAATGATACACACATCCTTCATATACTCTATGTATGTTGAACTGTTAATTCAGTGATTTAATCTCCTAAATTAAAATGATTGTTTATTAATAATTCACAGAGAAGGAGTGGGATTAGGTAAATTTGGACTACTTCTCACACCTTTTCAGATTAAAAGATTTAATTTAAAATGTAAATTGAATGAGTGTCTTTTTTTTTACAGGTTGTCTTACTTTATATATGCTTATTTAATATATATTTATAGCAGAGACTGGATATTTAGCTTCCTATATATTTGGTTTTGAAGGAGGCTGGATAATGTCTGATGAACCTGTTCAGACCTCTAACCTAGTTCAGTCAGTCAGTTGTTTTTGAGCACATGGTGCTGGATGAAGACGTTATACTGTTGAAAAGACAATAGACATTTATTTATAAAATCTAGGACCACTGTATCAAACATGTAGAGTTAGAGTCCTGATGACTTACCAACAGTGAGATGAACATTACAGCTGACAAGAGGCTGACGTCCATCTTTAAAAGAGCAGGTGTAGGTTCCATCATCAGTTGTCTTAACTGAGGAGATTTTCACTGTGAGGATCCCTCTGTCTAGTTCATTCGTATCAATAGTTGCTCTGCCTCTGAATTGTTCTGCTTGATCATCATGAGCTAACTCGCCCCTTCTGTAAACAACTACATTGAGTGAACCATTGAATTTCCACCAAACTAATTGGTTTAATGTCACACCACGTTCATCATGGAGGTAGCAGGGTAAAGTAACGTCCTCTCCAACTGTTGCTGTGACCCGATCAGATGGGCAAATGATGTCTTGACTGTCTGTAACAACAACAAATACAAAATCTATTAATACAAAGAGTCACGTCATAAAACAGAAGAGTCATAAACGTTGTTCCTAATAAAGTAGATAATGAGATTTATGGCTCATATCAGAGGATTGTTGCTGCCATGAAGTGACATTTCAGTGTCACTTCATTGAAACCTTGTCTACATAAAGGCCTGATGGTAAAGTTCCAGTGACTTTAGGAGGAAAATCAACCCAACAAACTACAACAGTAAACAGGATAAGATGTGATTTAGATCAACTGGGACACACTCTGCAGTCTAATTCATCTGTGAATCATTCTCCATGGCTGTTGAACCAGGTTCAACTAAAGTCTAGTTCATACTTCTGGTACGTAGCTACGACACAGACCTTGTTCATTTGAAGTTCTGCACAGAGGGAACGTGTTGGTCTGTGGAATCTTTAGGCTCGTTGGAGATGATCCAGTCCTGATCAGAATGGATCATCAATGACCAGCTACAAAGCTGCTGGTTAGTTTAGTGTCTGACATGTTCCTCCTGGTTCTGATGTCATGTAGCCACCAACCATATTCTACTGGATCAATGATATTCTACTAGATCAATAATATTCTACCAGATCAATAATATTCTACCACATCAATGATATTCTACTGGATCAATGATATTCTACTCTATCAATAATATTCTACCAGATCAATAATATTCTACCACATCAATGATATTCTACTGGATCAATGATATTCTACTCTATCAATAATATTCTACTCGATCAATAATATTCTACCACATCAATAATATTCTACCACATCAATGATATTCTACCACATCAATGATATTCTACTGGATCAATGATATTCTACTGGATCAATGATATTCTACTGGATCAATAATATTCTACTCGATCAATAATATTCTACCACATCAATGATATTCTACCAGATCAATGATATTCTACCAGATCAATAATATTCTACCACATCAATGATATTCTACTCGATCAATAATATTCTACTCGATCAATAATATTCTACCACATCAATGATATTCTACCAGATCAATGATATTCTACTCAATCAATAATATTCTACCATATCAATGATATTCTACTGGATCAATGATATTCTACCACATCAATAATATTCTACTCGATCAATAATATTCTACCATATCAATGATATTCTACTGGATCAATGATATTCTACTCGATCAATAATATTCTACCACATCAATGATATTCTACCAGATCAATGATATTCTACCACATCAATAATATTCTACTCGATCAATAATATTCTACCATATCAATGATATTCTACCAGATCAATGATATTCTACCAGATCAATAATATTCTACCAGATCAATAATATTCTACCAGATCAATAATATTCTACCAGATCAATGATATTCTACCACATCAATAATATTCTACCACATCAATAATATTCTACCAGATAGGTGGCTGTAGTTTTTAGAGCCAGGAGGCCCAGTGCATGATGGGAAACTCCTGCTGTATCCTGACCTGATTGGCTCCAGTTTAGACTAAAACACTATAAACTAACACTAAAAACTAATCTCATTCCCTGTGGAATTGTAAATTATTCCTGGATTACTTTAATCTCAGGTTGTGAAGGTTTCATCTGTTAACAAATAGATGTTGTGTAGTCGATAATAATAAAAAAGGAATTAAAAAAAGAAAAAAATAGACTTTCTAAAAAAACAAAAGAAAACCCGGCTCTTTTGTAGTGATGCGTTGTTATTTCTTGTTTTTAACCAACTTTGACTGTAAAATGTCTGAGTTTTAAAAAGCTATATATATTTTTAAAAACCCCGACACATACACCGACAGTAAAAGAATGAACCATACACTGATCGGCTTCAGGAAAGCAGGAAAGCTGCTCGCAGAATGAGGAAGTAGGAGCAGTGACCAGGCTGTTCAGCCATGTAAGGATAAGAACGGGTCTTTTCCAGGAAGTGACAGAGTTCACCCCGTTCACATAAAAGAACTAGTTCTTTTGATTGCGCTCGTGTTTGGAGCTCATCGATAAGCAAATGCTGTTATTGCAAATGTTGAAGTGAACGCGAGAGAAAAAAAAACCCAAACAGCTTAAATTGTCAGCCGTGGTGGTTTCTATAAGTCGCCTCCACAAACAGCTTCTCTGTCACTTCACCATTTTCAATAAAATCATGTTCTCTCTGATATCAATGCGCTACAAACATGGTGCTGTCTGAAGGACGGAAACAGAAAATAGTCCGTTACATACGGTCTGTTGGTGTTGTAGGATTTAACCTGCAGTGTAGGGCGCGACCTAGTTTATACGTAGAAACTAGAATTAAAATCAGTCATTCAAACCTAGAGTTTAACAACAAACTCAAAATAAGTGTCAAGTGTAAATGTGGATATAATTTAGCTAGTAGCTTACCTGTAGCTGACAGATAAAGAATCAGAAGAAGAACAAATGCATGTGTATGTATCGTCTTCATGGCTGCGTCCTCGGTGTCGTTTAACTTTCACTTTCACTTTATATTGAAGGAGGAGTTCACCCTCTGACTCATGCTGTCTGCTTAGAACTCAACGCTGTGAAATAATTACAGATCCTTTATTTCAGTAACTATAGTTTCATATAAAGTTCCATTACAAGTAATGGAACTGTCTGTGTATGTGTGTGTGTTTTAACTCCTTCCTTCAGATACCTTGGTATAAAAACACATGAAAACATTTTTTTAATTTCCATTTCCCCTCCAGTATATCAGGTTATTTTAGTGCTGTGGGGGACGATAAATAACAATAAAAAGGAGTTCTCTGACCACAGGAGCAACTCCAGCCTGATGAAACATGTTCCGGCCACTTAGATCCTGTGGGTTTTAGATTTTTACAGGTTGATACTGAATCCACAGATCCTCTGTGGGGTTGAGGTGTTGTTCTCTGATTGTTAACATGTGTGTATATATATATATATATATATATATATATATATATATATATATATATATATATATATATATATATATATATATATATATATATATATATATATATGTGAACGCTTCTTGTTGTTGGTGACGACATTTAATTGATGTGATGTAACATTAAATACATGAATAAATTAAGTTTAGGATTATTTAAGACGTTTTAGTCGGACACCTACGTGGTATGTCCGTGTCCTTTAACGGCTGCTGTCGCCATGACAACCTCAGACCCAGTTAACGCGGTCACCAGTTAAACCGAAACACCGGCGCTTTACAACATGTCCTCATGTCTCCTATATAAAAATAAATATAAAAAGGAGCAGGCGAGCAAGTAAGTGAGTAAGTTCTGTAAATTTATATATATACGTATTTGTTGCTTGTTTGTAGCTAGCGGTTAGCATCTTTGAACGTCACCGTTAGCATAACTGCCGTTAACGGTAGTTGACTTTCACGGCACAGGAGCTGGTTTACTAGATTTTGGTTAATTTACTTTTGTTTTTGTCAAAAAAATGGATGAACCTCAGGGACACGTATATCAGGGAGAAGAAGGAGAAGAATATGACGGAGTGGGACAGCAGCAGGGACAGAAAAGAAGTGGAAAACTGCCGAGAGACCACCAACAACGGAGGTTTGTTGATGAATCAACACCAACACATACAGCATGGAAAGAGGACGTGACCCCCCCTTCTATTAAGTTGTCCCCCCCAAAAAAAATCATTTTAAACACAATAAAATAATTTAAAATATTAAAGAAATGTTAAAAAAAAACAACACACAACAGTGCATTTCTTATTTGTTGAAAAATTATGACCCCTTTACGAGTTTTACATCACTGATTCATGATCTCATTTGCCTTACGTATAAATATAAATACATTTGGAATACTGCTATGACTATTACTATTGTTACTTTTAATTTTTAAACATTTGAACATAACGAGACAGGTTGCAAAGGAGTGTTAGAGAGAAAAAAATGTCCCCTCTAGAAATTATTTTCTGTAAATGTACTGTTTATTGCCCCCCCCATCAATAAAATAGGATTATTCTCCTTTAACATGAATGTGGAGGACGTTAGAAACAGGAAACCAACGACAGCTGATCAGCTGATTTCTGCTTTAATGTGACAGGAATAATTCACAGAGCTGAGGTGGTAACAAAGAAAATCCATGAAAGTGGTGTTTTGTCTAAAGGCCCCGTCCCAGGGTCACCTGTCCACAGGTGCTGGATGTGAGCAGGTATGAGTTCACCTGATTAAAGTCACTTTTAGTAGCTTCACACTCAGTTCTGTCTGTAAACTCCATCAGGTTCCACGCCTTTAAACAACCTCAGAAAGAGCAGGAGGAGGAGTCGACATGGATGGAGGCAGCTGATTGGTCAGTTGATTGGTCAGCTGGGGCGAGGCGTGTCACCCTCCAGACCGTCAGAGATCATCCTGCACAGCTGAGAGAAAGATGGACGCTCCTCTGGCCTCTGCAGAGAAAACACAGGTCAGATTAGACGTCAACTTTATCCCCATTATCAGTCCGTCTGTGACAGAAACACGTCACATCCACGCCGTTTTCTCACATATTTTACGCTGCTTTTTTCTGCCAATGAATTGTTTGTTGTGTTTGATCTCTTTTGTGGCAAAGTCTAACTGAACTGAATTTTAGGCTGATGTTTTGGGGGAGAAACAGGAAAATATCACGGAATGAGGGGGATTTCTTTTTTGTTAAAATACAGTGATTTTTCTCGAGACTCTGACCTCGCGCCAACACAGCTGCATGACGTCATAGATGGCTGCCGTCGCCATCTTGGGCCTGTAGAGGCGGAAGCCCTTGGTTACCATGGTAACGACCTCGTGGTTTTGGTTCTGCTCAAACGGCATGCGGCCCTCGGTGAAGACCTCCCACATCAGCACACCTGGACACACACCAGACGACGTGTGAGACGACGCGTGACGTCAGCAAACAGGAAGTGTAAACGGGCGGCGTGCTCACCGTACGACCAGACGTCAGACCTGCTGCTGTATCTACAGAAGTTAAAGACCTCCGGAGGAGACCACTTCACCGGGAACTTAGAACCAGAGGAGCTGGTGTACTGGTCGTCCAGCACGTACCTGGAGACAACAGCAGCAGGACGGTCAGTTTGAGCTTGTTTAAAGAAGAATTTATCATTATCATTGTCTTTATGGCTCAAAGACAAGAATCAAATAGGAATATTTGATGAAAAAGACCATAAATATGATAAAAAAAATAGATAAAAAATAAAAGATGAAAAAGAACAATTTAGCACAAGTATATGAAATCCAAATAATATATATAGATAAAAAATGAAAAAAAAGAGATTGTCCCCCATTAAGAAAAAAATGTTAAAATGTAAAAAAAAGTAAAAAAAATATGAGGAAAAAATACATAATAAAACAGTTTCATCTTGTTTTCCTAAAACATTAATTGAAAATAGAGGAAAATGAGAAAAATCTGTCAATGAAATAAGAGAATTCAAGATAATTCTCCTCAATATTAAAGTATTTGTACCAAAAACAGGATATTAAAGGCAAAGAAGAGAGAAATGGAAGTTTATAGCTTATTATATATATTATTACTATTATTATTATATATTATTTATTAGACTTGGACCTTTGTCTTAAAATGCAGCTAAAGCAAAAATGTTGACCTGTGGTGACCTCTGCTGGAGGATGTGGGAACTGCAGCAGCAACAGGTCATTTATTTTAAGTGGAGCTGCAACAGCTAATATATAACAGCAACTGCTATCTAAATAATTTAATTAGTTTTTAGGAAAAGTGGAGAATGAACTGCTTCTGACAGAAAGTAATTAATTTTACCTGAATAAATTGACCAAACTCAAGAAAACATTTTTGAAATTAGGAAAATGGCCTGTCAACACCTATAAATGTGTATAGTGTGTATTAGAGTATATAAATGTGTGTATAAAGGTGTATAGTGTGTATTAGAGTATATAAATGTGTGTATAGTGTGTATTAGAGTATATAAATGTGTGTATAAAGGTGTATAGTGTGTATTAGAGTATATAAATGTGTGTATAGTGTGTACCTGGCCCTGCCGAAGTCAGACACTTTCACCACCAGAGCATCGTTCACTAACAGTTTCTAGCTGCCTGTAGAAAAAGAAAAAACTCAGTCAACTCCATCTTATCGTGTGTGTGTGTGTGTGTGTGTGTGTGTGTGTGTGTGTGTGTGTGTGTGTGTGTGTGTGTGTGTGTGTGTGTGTGTGTGTGTGTGTGTGTGTGTGTGTGTGTGTGTGTGTGTGTGTGTGTGTGTGTGTGTGTGTGTGTGTGTGTGTGTGTGTGTGTGTGTGTGTGTTAGTTACCAGGTCTCTATGGATGAACCTGTTCTTCTCCAGATGTTTTAGTGTGTGTGTTAGTTACCAGGTCTCTGTGGATGAACCCGTTCTTCTCCAGATGTTTTAGTGTGTGTTAGTTACCAGGTCTCTGTGGATGAACCCGTTCTTCTCCAGATGTTTTAGTGTGTGTGTTAGTTACCAGGTCTCTGTGGATGAACCCGTTCTTCTCCAGATGTTTTAGTGTGTGTGTTAGTTACCAGGTCTCTGTGGATGAAGCCGTTCTTCTCCAGATGTTCCATCCCCTCACTAACGTCCAGGCAGACACTCAGCAGGGCCTCCAGGCTGAAGGTTCCTCTCCTCTGCCTGAGGAAGTTGAGCAGACAGCCGTGCTCCATGAACTCAGTGACCAGGTAGATGGGTCTCTGCTGGCTGCACACGCCGTACAGCTGCACCAGTTTGGGGTGGAACAGCTTCCTGCACACAGACCACTTCCATTAACGCTGCAGCTAACATCTCTAACATCTGCTTTGGGGACTTTGGTCAATTTAATCAGGTTTTCTTAAAATAAATGACTTCAGTTCCTACATCCACCAGCAGAGGTCACCACAGGTCAATGTCTCATTTTTAATATCAGTAGTAGAGACTATTTAGATATTTCATTTAGATGTGGTTTTATTAAGATAAATTATATACAATGCAAAATAAATGCAAATTATATCAATGGTTAATGGTAATGGTTACATTCTTGTCTTTATGTCTTATACATTTGTCCTTTTACCTGTATTTTTATTTTTATATATTTTATTTTTAAATCACATTCTTGATATTATGTCTCACATTTTTGTCTTTTTTTTATCTATTTTTTAAAACTTTTATCTCTTTATATTTTGACTTTTAGCTCAGATTATTGTCTTTGTCTCATATTTTTGTCTTTTTAATCTTTATTTTATTTTGATCTCTATATTTTTCATTTGTATCTCATATTCTTTCCTTTATGTCTCACACTTTTTAACCAAATTTGGTATTTTTCTCTCTATATCTTTGTATTTTTAGCTCATATTCTTGTCTTAAAGTCTCATGTTTTTGGTCTTTTTATCGACTACTTTTCAAACCCAGAAAGTGGATCTATAATGAGGCGACTGTGGATGATTGGACTCTACGACTCTCTGTCCTTACATCATGACCTTGGCCTCCTCGATGAAGTCCTCCTCGTACATGGCTCCCTCTCTGATGGTCTTGATGGCGACTCGGTGCTGAGCTCTCCACTTCCCCAGTCTCACCACCCCAAACTGACCACTGCCCAGCTCCTTCATGAAGGTCAGCTCACTGGGGTTGATCTCCCACTTCTCTGCAGGAGGAGCAGGAGGAAGAAGATGGAGATGGTGAGCTTTCTTCACAAATTATTTGAAGTAGACTGACTGGTGTAGTATAATCAGTTTAGGTTCATTCCCACCAGATCAGACCAGGATTGAGACCAGACCAGATTAGTCCAGACCAGATTAGACCAGACTCACCATAGCTGAAACCAGCAGTGGAAGGAGACTTGTCCTGTTTTCCTACTGGATACCTCAGCCTGGCTACAAGACCTGACACAAACCACCACAAACCCTCATTATCATCAACCACAATATCATAAATGACCTCAAAAAACAGATCAGAGCTGCAACTGTCAATCACTTAATCAATAAGTTTACAACTGTTACAGAAATCACCAACTGTTCTGATAAGTGATTCATGGATTAGAGTCATTTTTTAAGAAGAAAATGTCCAAATTGTCTGTTTTTTTGAATTAGGTTGACATTTTATGGACATTGTTTAAATCAATAGATTAATCAACGATCAGAATAGTCGTTAGTTGCAGCTCTAATGATCCTAATACATTAAATATAGCAGATGTGTGTGTGTGTGTGTGTGTGTGTGTGTGTGTGAGTGAGTGACCTGCTGCGTTGTGTTTGTGGTATTCTATCAGTTCAGGGATGGAGTTGAACAGGTGTTTCTCTGCCAGGTAAAACTGTCTCGGTGAGTCTCGAGTCTCCTTGATGTGATAATGTTTTATTACTGCACCACCTCCTTCCCTGTAAATGTTAAAATAAGAAGACAATGTCTAAACAACGTCTAAATATTTAAGCAACATATAAACAGCATTTAGACAACATTTAAACTAAATATCTAAACATTTAAACAGCTGTGTGTGTGTGTGTGTGTGTGTGTGTGTGTGTGTGTGTGTGTGTGTGTGTGTGTGTGTGTGTGTGTGTGTGTGTGTGTGTGTGTGTGTGTGTGTGTGTGTGTGTGTGTGTGTGTGTGTGTGTGTGTGTGTGTGTGTGTGTGTGTGTGTACCCTGTAGTCTTGGCGTACAGGGACACTGTGTAGGCTCCTGCGGTGCTGGAGTCTCTGACGATGAAGGAACCTTCTTTATCCTGCAGGAGGAGACAAAAACACACTAGGAGAAGGAGACGAGGAGGTAAGGATGTAGGAAGCAGTGAAGGATGTAGTGACGGATGTAGGAAGCAGTGAAGGGTGTAAGAAGCAGTGAAGGGTGTAGTGAAGCAGTGAAGGGTGTAGGAAGCAGTGAAGGGTGTAGGAAGCAGTGAAGGGTGTAGTGAAGCAGTGAAGGATGTAGGAAGCAGTGAAGGGTGTAGGAAGCAGTGAAGGGTGTAGGAAGCAGTGAAGGGTGTAGGAAGCAGTGAAGGGTGTAGGAAGCAGTGAAGGGTGTAGGAAGCAGTGAAGGATGTGTGAAGCAGTGAAGGGTGTAGGAAGCAGTGAAGGGTGTAGGAAGCAGTGAAGGATGTAGGAAGCAGTGAAGGATGTAGGAAGCAGTGAAGGGTGTAGGAAGCAGTGAGGGTGTAGTGAAGGACAGGGATGTTTCCTCACCTCCTTCCTGAGCAGCTCCTCAGCCTTGTTCCTGTTGACTTGTTTACTGTACCAGCTACAAACAAACAACGGAATCAGATAAACAACCGCACTAAAACAAACAGACATTTCCTCCTTTCAATTTTTACAGTGTGAGGATCTGGAGGTGAAACAGCATTCACACTTTACTCCTGACAGTCTGAGCTTGTTTGTGTATTTAGATGTTTGTTGTTGTTGCCAACGGTAACCGGTGATGCTGGTTCACCCCCCCGCCTCCACACCTGGGCAGGTGAAGCAGCTCTGTGTGTTGGTCAGGTATGTTTTTATTAATATTTTAGCCTCATGTTGTTTTAACGTTCAGCAGCAGATTAACAGTAAGTTAAAGGTAAATATGGTTGTTTATTAAACTAAAACAATCAACAAACTCACAGAAACTGCATCAGGTTCCCACATTTCTTCTCTGTCACGTAGTTACTGGGGATGTAACCTTCCTCCCTGAAACACACACAAACAAGATCAACAGTCTTCCAGTGGAATCTGATAATTCTCCTCAGTATTGGATGAATATTCTTGAATATATAAGGATATAAGGATGTAGGAATTAGTGGAGGATGTAGGATATGACTCCATATATGTGACGTGATATCTGTGATGTCACAGAACCCACCCGTACTTGTTCCTGGCTCTGTACCAGTTCACCTCGATCCGCTCCAGGATCACGTACTCTCCTCCTTTGGTCAGACTCAGGTCGTGAGGTTCGGTGCTGGCGAAGTTGTACAACGCCACCACCACGTCCTCCTCCTCCTCCTCATCCTCCTCCTCCTGCTCCTCCTCCTCCCCGGGGGCCGGAGGGAGGGGCGGCCGACGCCGCTCCTCACCAGGAATCGGGGGCAAAGGTTTTCTGGAGACTAGAAAAGAGGAAGAGAAAGTTTCAACTCATTTTCTGTTAGCATCGGCCCATCGTGACCTTTGACCCTTCACCTCATTGTTGAAATATTTGTGAGTCAGACTCTGCCATGTTTCTGACTGATCATGATAAGTCATCGTTAAAGGAGCAGCAGGGAATATTTTAAAATGAATATCTGTATGATATTAGTAACTTTGCATATATAAATGGTTAAATCTCTAACTATTAAACAAGGCTTCAACCTCTAAACAGTTTAAACAGTTTAAACAGTTTAAACGTTAACATTTTAATGCTTTAAAGCCACAAAATGTGATTTCAATGCGCCTGAATTCCTTCTTAAGAATCTTCCTCCT
Source organism: Lepturacanthus savala (assembly GCA_030544235.1). Lineage (NCBI taxonomy): Eukaryota > Metazoa > Chordata > Actinopteri > Scombriformes > Trichiuridae > Lepturacanthus > Lepturacanthus savala. Next base: position 22,500,798 of record CM060483.1, read on the forward strand.
TAAGAATGAAAAGTTTTCTGAAGCAGGAAGAGCTGTTTGTCCTCCATGATGCGTTCAGGGACACCGCTGAGTGTAGGACACAAACTTTTAGTTTGAGGAGTGGAAGAAATATTCAGAAAAAAGTGTGTTTTAATGTGTGTGTGTAATGCGTGTGTGTGTGTTCTGTTTGTGTGTGTTTTGTGTGTGTGTGTGTGTGTGTGTGTGTGTGTGTCTTACTGTCTCCAAACAGGTTATATTCCTCACATCCAGGTGCTTGTTTCTCCACCTGACGACAGCAGAGCCATGCTCCTTCCTGCCAGAACTGAGGGTGGAACTTGGCCACGACCACCTGGTTGTCTTTGATCTCTGCACACACACACACACACACACACACACACACACACACACACACGCACACACACACCCTGTCAGAGCCTCAGCTGTGATCTGATCAGTTATTGATCAGCTGTTTTCTTAAAGAATCAAACCTTCTTTGACGCTTTGGACCCACAGACTTCTGCTGTCGTGACTTGGAGCAAACACATAGAGAGTGTTGGTGTCATACACCACCTACACACACACACACACACACACACACACACACACACACTGCCAAATGTGACACTGATGCAGCAGAACTGGAGACATTATCCTTTTTTAACACAGCGACTACATTACCCATAATGCATCTCTACAGCTGAATCTGTAGGGGGCTGTAACTAACATTTATTTTTAGAATTGATTAATCTGAGGAATATTTTATAGATTTTACAGAAAACTGCCCACAAATGTTTATTAAAGGACTATTCCATTAGGAGTACTATGAGTTACTAATTAAAGTATTGCAGTAAAAGTACATGAGTTGATGTAGTTAAAACATTGCAGCAAATAAATATAGTTTATAAAAGGACTAAAGCAAGAGAAAACAACAAATCATCACTTTTAAAAGGATTTTAATTCATCAGATATTTGTCCTAAAAGTCTACAATTGATTTATATTAAAAACAGAAGCAATTATCAATGAATCTGATCTGACCTTCATGCATGTTTTCCAAAATAAAAGTACTTTTATTCTCCTTTTGTGTGTGTGTGTGTGTGTGTGCGTGTGCGTGCGCATGTGTGTGTGTGTGTGTGTGTGTTACCTGGAAGGGGTATTTGTTCTGACACGGGATGATTCCTCCTCCGTTCTTGACGATTTCGACGCATCTGATTCGACTCAGATCGATGGAACCTCGTCTGAACTTTTTCTGTTGATGTCGACATGAATAATATGAATAAATTATAATAAATTAATCAGATATTAACTACATCAACTCATGTACTTTTACTGCAATACTTTACTACATCAACTCATAATACTCATGTACTTTTACTGTAATACTTTACTACATCAACTCATAATACTCATGTATTTTTACTGCAATACTTTACTACATCAACTCATAATACTCATGTACTTTACTGCAATACTTTACTACATCAACTCATAATACTCATGTACTTTACTGCAATACTTTACTACATCAACTCATAATACTCATGTACTTTACTGCAATACTTTACTACATCAACTCATAATACTCATGTACTTTTACTGTAATACTTTACTACATCAACTCATAATACTCATGTACTTTTACTGTAATACTTTACTACATAAACTCATAATACTCATGTACTTTTACTGTAATACTTTACTACATCAACTCATAATACTCATGTACTTTTACTACAATACTTTACTACATCAACTCATACTTTATAATATATTTGATTTCCCTGTATAGTTCTAAAAGTACATTTCTGTAATGGTATTTTTACTTCAGTAAAGTATAATTATATATATTTTAACTCATGAATAATAAAGTTGACCTCAGCTTTTCCGTCGTAGTAGCTGAGTTTGGTCTTCGTGAGGACAAACAGTCGTTCTTTATAGTTCAGAGGTGACGTTCTCTTCTTCTGCTGCGAACGCTTGATCAGCGTCTCCTCCAATAGCAGCTCAGCATTCATCCTGGCCCCGCCCCCACCCTCAGCCCATTGGTCGATATCCTCATCAGAGCGTCAAGGCCTGGAAATGAGCTGAAATTACCTCATTTATTAAAAATTAATACTTTTATTTACAATTCACCAAACAAAAATCTAAAATAAATTTGAATTTACACAATTTTTTGACGCAAATTTCTATTTAATTCCATATTGCATTTTATTTTCTAACAAATTAAATTAAATTAAAAATAGCCTGTTAGTGATATATTTAACAGTTTATATTTAATTAGAGTTTTAATGTCAATGTAAACTAATAGTGAAGGGAAACTATTCATTTATAAATGTTTTAAAATACTGATAGTACCTGTAAGATAAATGTATAATGAAGTATAAAGTCGTATTACAAAGAAATACTCGGGTAAACTTGTACCTAAGTACAGTGTAGTGAAGAATATTTGGAATATTTAAATGATTTAGAGGAAATCTCTGATCACAGACCAATAAAACTAGTGAACAAAGATTTCATCTTAGCTGTGAATGTTTTTTCTGAGGCAGGTAAATATTTCTGTCTTTGAAAACTCCAGTGACAAAAGCTAAATCTTCATTATCATTACCTAAAATATAAATAAATTCACCTCCTGTAAAAAAAACCTCTTCCTATTAATGTATGTGGACGAAAAATAGAAAAAAAAACACCGATTTATTCGAACTTTTTTGACGTTACTCAAGTTTCCAACAGCACCTGAACGCAGCAGAAGCAAGCGGCACCTGTTCTCAGGTTGATTTTAATTATTTTATTCCTGGTTTCATCAATATGTGATAATAAATCAATAAATACATATCCGCTGTACAGTTTAAGTGCAGCTGCAGAGGAAAACCTCCAGTTTGAAGCGGTTTATTGCAGCTAATCTGCGGGAATCTGCCGCTTGGTCCTTTTATTGCGGCGGTTTTGACGCTAACAGCCGCAGAGTTTGCGCAGCAATTAAACTAGTGAAGAGACGCAAAAGGCTTCTTACCTGCGTTAAAGCCGCAAATTCAGCTCATTAGTGCGGGTCCGCGTCCATGAAGCTGCGTGACTGAGGAGCGGGATTCAGGAAATACACACACACACACACACAGCACAGCAGTGTATGAGGAAGTTTTTGTGCGTGTGTGTGTGTGTGCGCGCGCGCGCGCGCGTGTGTGAACACGGGGGTGGAGGAACATTTCGGGGACAAAAACACTTTCAGAGACATTATTGTGTGTGTGTGTGTGTGTGTGTGTGTGTGTGTGTGTGTGTGTGTGTGTGTGTGTGTGTGTGTGTGTGTGTGTGTGGTCAGTGGTGGATGACCTCATTTGAATACTCACATCAGTTAAAGTGGAAAATGTTTCTGCTCTACTGAAACTTTGAATTTCACACCTTTTTTTTTAACTTAAAATGAGAATCATTTCCTAAATTAAAGCCTGTTGTGTTGAGGTCATTTCTGTTAAAGAATAACTCTAGAGTGTGTGTGTGTGTGTGTGTGTGTGTGTGTGTGTGTGTGTGTGTGTGTGTGTATGTGTGTGTGTGTGTGTGGTTCAGTGTTTAAACATGTTAACGAGCAGTTTATAAACATTAACAAGTTTAATTTTGACTCATATATTTTACTTTTATTGCGTAATTTTGACTTTTATCACATTCAAAACCAAGAAAAACCTGAAAAAGTCAAATGATTTAATAGAACTTGATAATTTAAGATTATTCTACTCAATAATAAACTAACTGCATTAAAACCAGATCTTTCTGGACATTGTATATAATTTATTTTATATTTTTGAGTTTTTATTTCATATTTTTTTTATTTTTAACTCATATTTTTTATCCCATATTTGTGTCTTTTTTATTTCATATTTTAGAATTTTAACACATTTTGGATTTTTCATGTCATGTTTTTGTGTTTTTAGTTATTTTTGACTTTTTATCAGATTTTTTTAAACAGATTTTTCTCATATTTTTAATTTTTCTCATATTTTTTTTGTCTTGTCTTTTTTTTGATTGATATGAAAGTGTTTAAATGTTTAATGATGAATCAGTCTTGTTCCTCTTATTGAAGTCTCAGCTGTTCATCTTTCATGAAGTTCAGCATCTGTTTTATTATTAGCAGCATCTTTGCTGGTGAAATTAGAAACAAACATGAAACTCTTGTGGTGAGTTAAAGACGCTCACACATGAATATTTGATGGTTTATTGCAGTCGAGTCATTGATGTTTGGTTCTTTGGCTTTTATACATTTAAATCAGGTAAAAAATATACTTAAAATAAACAGCTCATACTTATACTTTTATATCATATTTTTGTCTTTTTATTTAATATTTTTGACTTTTATGCCATATTTTTTAATGTTTCTTACATTTTTGTCTTTTTATCATATATTTTTTATTTCATATTTTTTGTTTATTTTTTAATTTTCAAAAAATGTGTATAATATTTTTTGTCTTTATTTTTTACTTTTTATCTCATATTTGTGTTTTTATTTAATATATATATTATATTATATTTTATATTACATTCACTTATGATTTTTATTATTTATTTGACTTTTTATTTTAATTCTTTTTAATCAATATTTTTTTTTTTACTTTTTATTTCATATTTTTATCTAATATTCTATTATTAATATATCTTTTACTTTCTATCCAGTATTTTTTGTCTTTTTTCACATATTTTTTTTTACTTTTCAATTTCCTTTCTTTTACTTTTTATCTCATATTTTTTTTTTGTTTTAACTCTGTTTTCCTTCAGAACATGTTAAGATGTTAGAAATAAACATGTGGATGTAACCACGGCAACAGACGTGAAGCCACTATGGCAGCTCCAAGTCAGCAGGAAACGCTGTTTCTGTTACCATGGATACGTAGAATATTAATGATTTAGACGTAGTGAAAGGCTGTTTCTGTTACCATGGATACGTAGAATATTAACGATTTAGATGTAGTGAAACGCTGTTTCTGTTACCATGGATACGTAGAATATTAACGATTTAGACGTAGTGAAAGGCTGTTTCTGTTACCATGGATACGTAGAATATTAACGATTTAGATGTAGTGAAACGCTGTTTCTGTTACCATGGATACGTAGAATATTAACGATTTTAGACGTAGTGAAAGGCTGTTTCTGTTACCATGGATACGTAGAATATCGTTATTTCAGACGTGACGTAGTTCAGTGACGTTCTTCTTCAGTTGGACAGGTTTAGGTGGTTGAATCAGTCTTTATTGATGACAGATGAATATTCAACACGTCTGTTAACTGATTTTCATCCGTCAGGTTTAATATTGATATTTGAACCCAAACGTGATGATTTTATGACTTAAACCGGATCCAAACACAGAGTTTAAACCTTTAAACAGGATCAGTGGAAACATGTTCGTTGATATTTAACATTTCTGCAGAAGGAGACTGAGTTGGCTAAACATTAGCGTGTGTGTGTGTGTGTGTGTGTGTGCGTGTGTGTGTGCGTGTAGTTATTCACAGAGACGGATGCTGTGTGGTTTCGTTCACGTCATTCTTTCACTTCCTCTCTGTTTCTCTGTCTTCGTGTCGCTCTATAAATATATGATAGTCTCGTCTTCATATAAATATAATAACACACAGACATTAAAATGATTCAGTTTCATCTTTAATGTCAGAAACTTTGTAGATTTTAGAAAAACAAACAAACTTCAGCAGCAGCAGCAACAAAACATCTCTATCTTTTTTCTGCACGTTTTTCTCTCTTTGTTCTTTGTCTTATTCTTCTCACCTTCTTTACTTCCTCCACCCACCTCTCTCTACCTCTCTCTACCTCTCTCTACCTCTCTCTCTCTCTCTACCTCTCTCTACCTCTCTCTACCTCTCTCTACCTCTCTCTACCTCTCTCTACCTCTCTCTACCTCTCTCTCTCTCTACCTCTCTCTACCTCTCTCTCTCTACCTCTCTCTCTCTCTCTCTACCTCTCTCTCCCTCCCTCCCTCCATCTCTACAGATCTGCCGTCTGTGACATCACATCCTCTCCATCGACGTTGATATCAGACAAAACGGCGCTAACCTCAAGAAAAAAGAGAATAAGAGAAATAAAGACAATCGACCATGATTCACTCCAGTAAGTACACACACACACACACACACACACACACACACACACACACACCATGCTGACCAGTAGTGAATATAACAGCAGGATGCAGCTGAGAGACAGAACTGATCTGATTCAGAACAAACTTCTAAACATCTTTAAAAATAATAATAATAAAATAAATCTGGATATTAGTTTAATTCCCAGGAAACAGAACTTTCTGTGTTTAGTTTAATTTAGTTTATGTTTATGTTTAGTTCAGCAAAACGAGAGATTTAACCAACAGAAGAGACGAGAGATTTGAGAGCAGCGGATTGGTTAGAGACGTCACAACACACACACACACACACACACACACACACACACACACACACACACACACACACTCTCCTTTGTGTGGAAGAGGCAGAAACACCTGTCGGCAAAAACATTCACACATTCATCCGATAACGTGAGGTTTCACTTCTGTTTCCCCCAGCTCCTTCAAATTAAAAGTCTAGGAATGTTTAATTTTGAAAATCCTGTCTCTCTGTTAGTACAAAAAGATCCATTTTTATTTTTTATTCAATGTATTTTACTTAGTTTAACTTTATTTCACTCATTTCATTAAATGCATGTTTACTTTACTCATGCAAACCTTTCAAAATAAAAGCATTCCATCTTTAACTTTAACTACAGTTAATCCACTGTTTTTTCACCAGAATCAAGTTGTTTATTTATATCATCTGTGTGATCTGGGGTCAGTTCATCTTGTCTAAGATCACATGACCTCTGACCTCTCTTCACTATCTGACCTCTGACCTGTGTGTGTGTGTGTGTGTGTGTGTGTGTGTGTGTGTGTTACTGTGTTTGCTCCTGTGAGTTTCTATTTTCTTTGTTTTTATCTTGTTTATTTCTTGCTTTTATTCTGAAAAGCCCTTTGCATTTGCATTTATATGCATGAAAGGTGCTTTAAGAATGAAGTTTGATTGATTGATTGATTGATTCTCCATATTATGGAAAAAATGTGACTCATTAAAATGGATTACATAATTATTATTTGATTATATATTATTATATAATATTTTTATTATTATTATTGAAATAAAAACGTCTATTTTAATTTTCATATTTGACATTTTAAAAGTGGATTTTGATCCTTTTTTAAAAATAAATTTTAAAATGTTTTAATAAAGTCACAGAAAAAGCTTCTTAAATAAGATCATTAAAATCTACTTTGGAAAATTGATTATTCATTTTATTTATGAGTCAAAAAAATGCAGCTTTATTTTGAAATTAAAAAATGTTTCTGTTAATGCATTTTAATTTGTAAATTTGACATTTCAACATGGATTTTAGTCTTTTTTTGCTTCAGAATGTTTTGAATATTAAATCTTAAATGTCATTATTTGTCATTTATATTAAGTCACAGAATGACTTAAACACAGTATTTAACATTGACTATTTATGAGTCAAAATATGCAGCTTTATTTTGAAAATAAAGTATTTCTATGCATGAATTTTAGTTTTTATTATGAGTCACATTCGCTTCCATCGCTTCAGTTGTGGATCCAAATCCCAGAAAAACAAAAGACAATTGTTTAGTTTGTGGATTTGTTTCCTAATTTAAAAACTTTCCAAGACATTTCCTCCCTCCACTCTTTAATTATGACTTTTATTCTTTAGAATTAAATCCTCCTGATGTGCAGAGTTTAATCTGGACTTTTTGTCCCTTAAGCTTGTTGAGACTATTTATCATTGAGGGAACTTGGTTCACCTCAAACCAGCTCAAGACTTTTATTCTATTATTGATAAAAACCATCAAACCAGCTGTCGGCACATCTGCCACAGAGGGGACTTTTATTTTGACAGTCACACTATTGGTTTGCAGATGTGTTCACCTACACACACACGACAGGAAGACACACACACACTGTGTAGAGTACAAACGGTGAGAAAAGGAGCCCAAGGTTTTACCCAGAGTGTTTTAGCAGCCACAGAAACACAGAAAGACAGAAAGACACAGAGCCAGAGGGGCTTAGTTCTGTAGAAAAGGAAACTTGACTTCCGGACAAAGACCTCCTACTCAAAACCACAGAGCAGAGAAACGAGACACGAAAAGAAGGTAGAGACGACCAGAGACATGTCGACATGTTAATATTTACACGTAGCGTTGGTTCAGAAATAAACTAGATTAGAATTAATCAATTAATCAGATCAATACTGAAATACACAGAAACACCAGTAAAGTCCTGAGCTGTAGTTTATATAGAGATATAGTAGATATGATTATATATTGATGCATATGATTATATATTGATGCATATGATTATATATTGATGCATATGATTATATATTGATGCATATGATTATACATTGATGCATATGATTATACATTGATGCATATTATTATATATTGATGCATATGATTATACATTGATGCATATGATTATATATTGATGCATATGATTATATATTGATGCATATTATTATATATTGATGCATATGATTATACATTGATGCATATGATTATATATTGATGCATATGATTATATATTGATGCATATGATTATACATTGATGCATATGATTATACATTGATGCATATGATTATATATTGATGCATATGATTATATATTGATGCATATGATTATACATTGATGCATATGATTATACATTGATGCATATGATTATACATTGATGCATATAATTATATATTGATGCATATGATTATACATTGATGCATATGATTATACATTGATGCATATGATTATACATTGATGCATATGATTATATATTGATGCATATGATTATACATTGATGCATATGATTATATATTGATGCATATGATTATACATTGATGCATATGATTATACATTGATGCATATAATTATATATTGATGCATATGATTATATATTGATGCATATTATTATATATTGATGCATATTATTATACATTGATGCATATGATTATATATTGATGCATATAATTATACATTGATGCATATGATTATATATTGATCCATATTATACATTGATGCATATGATTATACATTGATGCATATGATTATATATTGATGCATATGATTATATATTGATCCATATTATATATTGATGCATATGATTATACATTGATGCATATGATTATATATTGATGCATATGATATGATATTGATGCGTGATATTAAATATTGGTGAATGTTTCCTGCAGATCTGTCCATCCACTCTATTTTCTGCTGCTGCTGCTGCTCCGTCCAGACCAGGTAGAAACTGATAATAAAACACTGTTTTATTCATATTATTCATGTTATTCATGTTATTTATGTTGTTTATATAATTCATATTATTTATATTATTGATGATTGATGAGGAGATTTCACTTTCTGCAGCGAATGATGAGTTTTCATGTCCCAATAAGAGTTTTAACAACAAGTTAACCTGATTTTATATAAGATTATCATTTATTATTATTATTAATAATAATAATAGAGCTTCAAAGATTAGTTGATTAATCGATTAGTTGCCAACAACACATTAATCACCAGCTATTTAAATTATTGGTGAATAGATTTGACTCATTTTTTAAGAATTAAATGTCCAAATTCTCTGGTAGTTAATCAATGAGATGATTGATCAGACAGGAGTTAATTGATGAGCTGATTGATCAGACAGGAGTTAATTGATGAGCTGATTGATCAGAGGAGGAGTTAATTGATGAGCTGATTGATCAGACAGGAGTTAATTGATGAGTTGATTATTGATTTCAGGGAGATCAGCACCCGCATGGACCTGCAGGGAAACTCGTCTCTTTGTTTCCAGAGCAGACGACATCCAGGACGAGCCTGTAGGGTGAGAAGAAAACCATATCTGTGGTGTTTGTTTGTTGTTGTTGTTGTTGTTTATGTATTGTTGTTGTTATTTATTTAGGTGGACAGGTCCAGGAGGCAGCTTCCTCTTCCTCCTCCTGATGATGAGGCAGCTGAAGGTGAAGGGTTGTTGAAGGTCGTCGCCATGTACGACTTCACCGCTAAAGAAGATACAGACCTCACATTAAAACAGGTACACACACACACACACACACACACACACACACACACACACACACACACACACACGCACACACACGTGTTTGGTTGTTTTCTATTGTTGTGTGTGTGTTTTCAGGGAGAAGATTACATCATCCTCCATAAACAGGATCAGCTGTGGTGGAGAGCACAGGACAAACACGGGTAAATAAATAAATAAATAATAAATAAATATATAAATAAATAATAAATCAACACACCGGATATAAAGAGATAATTAAACTCCCATATTGTTCACTTCTCCTGTGTTTTATGTGAAGTTGTGATGTCACTAAGAGGACATATTTATGGTGTTAAGAACTAAAACCCATCAGTGTAGCTTAACATCTCCTATAAGAACATTAATTAATATTAATTAGCCTCCTCTCCTCTGATTGGCCGATGTGAAATGAGTCTAAATCATGGATCTGAGTGTTTTTTTGTTTTTTCTACAGGAATAAAGGTTTCATCCCCAGTAACTACGTCACCGAGAAAAACCGAATCGAGGCAAACCTGTCAGTCACTTGATGTTTTACTATCATTAATATTTTAGTGTCAAACTGAAAAATCAAAGAACTAAACCCATTGATTATTGTTATTAGCATTTTTATTGTTTTTGATGATTAATTAGTTAATACATTAATTTGTTGAAGGTGGTATCGCAAAAACATCACCAGGACAGAAGCTGAACAGCTGCTACGGCAAGAGGTGAATCACCACCTGTCTGTCTGTTTACCTGTCTGTCTGATTACCTGTCTGACTGTTTACCTGTCTGTCTGATTACCTGTCTGTTTACCTGACTGTTTAATGTCTGTCTGATTACCTGTCTGACTGTTTACCTGTCTGTCTGATTACCTGTCTGATTACCTGTCTGTCTGATTACCTGTCTGTCTGATTACCTGTCTGACTGTTTACCTGTCTGTTTACCTGACTGTTTAATGTCTGTCTGATTACCTGTCTGACACACTCATAGACTGAATGAACAGCGACACTAACCTGTCTGTCTCTCTCTGCCTGTCTGTCTCTCTCCAGGATAAAGAAGGTGGTTTCGTGGTGC